>CAUYRT010066868.1:0-11394 GCA_963574885.1 Lepilemur ruficaudatus | reverse complement strand
TTCTGCCTCAGCCTCCCAAGTAGCTGAGACTACAGGCATGCGCCACCATGCCCGGCTAATTTTTTCTATATGTTTTTAGTTGGCCAATTAATTTCTTTCTATTTTTAGTAGAGACAGGGTCTTGCTCTTGCTCAGGCTGGTTTCGAACTTCTGACCTTGAGCGATCCTCCCGTCTCGGCCTCCCAGAGTTCTAGGATCACAGGCGTGAGCCACCAGGCCAGGCCTTGTTGCTCGTTTTAATAGACTTTTATTCTTGAGTCATATTTCGAGCATTTTTATTTATTTAAATGAGCTTATTTCTCTATCTGGTCATTTAAAAAACCTAGTGTTTGTGGGTATGATTTCTTAGATTCTTGTTTCTGCTAAATCTTAATCATTGTAACCTACTTTTCCTCTTCCTTGAAACTTCATTGCTGAAAATACTTTCAATCTTGTATTTAAAATGTTTTCCTCTAGGCAAGATTTGTTTTTGTTTCTGGCAAGATGCTTTGGGCAATAGTAAATTGTGAACACTTTAAAATTTCAGCTTGAGTTTTTAGAAGATGCAAAAGGAGTATAAATTCTGGTTCTAAACTCACGTGAGTGCCAATCTGTTGGTGGGAATTCCCAGAGAAGATTTTCTTTTCTTCTTCATCTTCCAAATCCAAGACCAAAAGCCAGTAAGTTTCTTTATCAATATCTTTTTCAATATTGGGTGGAGGAATCTATTAATAGTTCTACTGAGAGTATTGCCTATCAAATGTCCCAACTATATATGCACAGTTCTCTATTATGACCTCCCACCTTACTTGAGCTCCAGGCTTGTCTCTTGTTCCTTGCTTATGGCTAGTGAAAATTCAAGCTTTAACCTTTTCCTTATACCATAAACAAAATTCAATTCCAGGTGGATTATAGATTTAAATGTGAAAGGCAAATAACATAGAAATATATTTTCATGACTTTTGGGTAGGGAAATATTTCTTAAATAGGACACAAAAAGCAGTAAGCGTAAAATTAAAAATTAATAAATTGGACTACATTAAAATTAAGAAATTTAATTAATTAATTAATTTATTTATTTGAGACAGAGTCTCACTGTGTTGCCCTGGCTAGAGTGCCATGGCATCAGCCCAGCTCACAGCAACCTCAAACTCCTGGGCTCAAGCAATCCTCCTACCTCAGCCTCCCGAGTAGCTGGGACTACAGGCACGCACTACCATGCCTGGCTAATTTTTTCCATATATTTTTAGTTGGCCAATTAATTTGTTCCTATTTTTAGTAGAGACGGGGTCTTGCTCTTGCTCAGGCTGGTTTTGAACTCCTGACCTTGAGCGATCTACCCACCTCGGCCTCCCAGAGTGCTAGGATTACAGGAGTGAGCCACCACGCCTGGCGAAATTTTATTTATTAACAGATACAATTAGGATAGTGAAAGGCAGTCTCCCTTTTTTGGGGAAAAAAATATTTGCAGCCCATATAATCAGTAAAGGGCTTGAATCCAGGATGTAAAAAGAACACGTACAAATCAGTAGCAACCCAATAGAAAAACTAGGCAACCGACTTGAATAGTACTTCAGTAAAGAGGATACCCAGATGACTAAGAATCATATGAAAATATGTTCAATTTCACTAGTAATCACCAAAATGCAAATTAAAATCATAATAAGGTACCACAATATACTCATTAGAATGCCTAATGAGTCCCAATGATACAGAGTAATGGCATATTTATAGACTGCTGGTGGGAGCCTAATTGGTACAATCACTTAAAAAAACTATTTGGGGACTTTTGGCTAGCTGCAAACAATAGAGGCTACATAGTAAACAACCTCTCAAAGTCTCTTTCCTGAACAATGTGAAATAACATCACAGCTATGAAAATTCTATACAAATTTATGCATTCAACATCAATTAAAGGTCTTTCTCTACTCGTGGAGACTGACCCATTCCTCTCTGGGATGTAGAAAAAAAAAGTAAAAATAATAAAATTAAAAGAATCAATTAAAGATAGAAAATGCTGAAAATGCAAGATAACTATAAGCAAAGACAGAGAGAGGGAAAAAACCAAATCTATGGGACCCAGTCGCACATACTCCCATTCTATCCCTGCCCTGCCAGAGTTTTATAGTGAGCAAAGGGAGACTGATAAAAACCACAGGAAAGACAGAGAAAGGATACTAGCAAGGGGCCTGAGAGTGAATTGGAGCAATCACAAGAAAAATTAAATTCACCCTAAGCCTCAAAATACTAAAAAAGGAATTGGGCAGATCAGACCACAAACTTCACAGAAAAGATTTCAAAGTTCAGGAGTCCTGAAAGGTCAGTTGCCATAAAGAGTCAAACATGGGTTTTAAAGAAACAGATGCTTTTTCCGGATATAGGATTTAAAGAGACAGACATACAAATGGCTGGGCACAGAACTCTCTTCAAAGGGGCACAATTTAAAGGGGCAGTACTCTGGAAGAGGGGGAAAAAAAAAGCCATAAGGAAGAAACACCCTTTGGAAACTGGGCAGTTAAAGGAGGGAAAAAAGAGAGCTACGATTATCAAGACAGTATGGTATCAGTGTAATGATGGATAAATACACGAATGGAACAGATTAAAGTGTCTAGAAAATGACCCACACATATGTGGTCAATTGATTTTTGACAGAGATACAAATGCAATTCAGTAGAGAAAGCATAGTCTTTGTAACAATTGGTGTTCAAATAATTGAATATCCATAAGCCAGAAGACAAGAACTTTTATCCATATCTTGCACAAACATAAGAAAAATAAAGTCAAATGGATCATAGACCTAAATATAAAACCTAACACTATAAAACTTCTAGAAGAAAACATAGGAGAAAATTTTGTGACCTTGGGTTAGGCAAAGATTTCTTAGATATGACAACAAAGGTATAAACAATAAAAGAACAAACTGATATAATGTATTCTACAAAAATTTAAGACTTCGGCTCTTTGAACGATACTGTTAAGAAAATGAAGTTGGGCCTGGTGCAGTGGCTCATGCCTGTAATCCTAGCACTCTGGGAGGCCCAGGTGGGTGGCTTGTTTGAGCTTAGGAGTGTGAGACCAGCCTGAGCAAGAGCAAGACCCCGTCTCTACTAAAAATAGAAAGAAATTACCTGGACAGCTAAAAATATATAGAAAAAAATTAGCCGGGCATGGTGGCATGTGCCTGTAGTCCCAGCTACTCAGGAGGCTGAGGCAGTAGGATTGCTTGAGCCCAGGAGTTTGAGGTTGCTGTGAGCTAGGCTGACACCATGGCACTCACTCTAGCCCGAGCAACAGAGTGAGACTCTGTCTCAAAAAAAAAAAAGAAAAAGAAAATGAAGTCCAGCCATAGACTGGGAGCAAACATTTTCAAATCATATTACTGGTGGGCATATATATTGGCACAACTTTTCTGAAAGAAAATTTGTCAATAACTACCAGAACTACACATGTACTTATATTTCAACCCAGGAATCCCATTTCTAGAAATCTACCTTGAAAGTGTATCTTCAACCATATGAAAATATGTATGCACATGGTTGTTCACTGCAGCATTGTTTGTAATTATTAAGTGTTGGGACAACCTAAATGCCCATGCATAGGACAGCAGTTGAATTAACTATGGTATAACTACACAATGGATTATTATGCAGCTATAAAAAGAATGAAGACCTCTATGAACTGATATGAAGTCATTTCCAGGACACACAGCTAAGTAAAAAAAGTAAAGCACAAAAGAATATATATAGTATGCTATCCTTCATGTAAGAAAGGAGATATGAAAAATTACACATGAATCTACTCATTTGTGCAAAACAAAGTTAAGAAAGATAAGCTAGAGGCTAGAGAGACTGGTTATATACAGGGTGTATATAGGAAAAGGGTGGAAAGAAAGGAGGAATGAGAATGGGGTAGCAGAGATAAGGAGGAAGGAGTGACATTTTTCTGCATCTATCTTTTTGTATAGCTCTGACTTTTATTACCATAGTAATGTTTCACATTACCGTGTTTCACATATCCTTCACATATTCGGAAATAAATTGTTAAAACCAACCTGTATTTGGGATGACCCAAAATGGAATACAAATACTAACAATGGAAACTAATTGTATACATATGAAGGCCAGACATGGTGGCCTGTAATCCTCTGGGAGGCCAAGGTGGGAGGATTGCCTGATCTCAGGATTCCAAGACTAGCCTAAGCAAGAGCAAGACCCTGTCTCTACTAAAAACAGAAAAATTAGCCAGGCGTGGTGGCACGCACCTATAGTCCCAGCTACTCAGGTGGGGAGGCTGAGGCAGGAGGATCGCTTGAGCCTGGGAGTTTGAGGTTGTAGTGAGCTATAACACCACCACTGCACTCTAGTTCAGGAGACAATGAGACAGTCTCCAAAAAAAAAAAAAGAATATATCAACACTGAGAAGAAAAATAATAGCAACTTTGGAGAACAGTATTTTGACTGGACAATGTAAAGTTAAATATTAAATACAAAACAATAGTACATAAATGCTGTACTAGGCAGTAAATGTGTTTCTTATATGGCTATGAATTAGTAATTCTGACACTACTTTATGTGTGTACTAAAAATGAACAAATAAATATATCATATATAATAAGAACTCAGTATCTCATTGTTGGAGAGAAAACTTACAAATAAGGAACAGGAAGAGACTAAAATGAAACCTGTGGGTATAGGACTGGAATCTGAAGTATCAGTATAAAGTTGTGTGTTTAAATATATACAGATGGGCCGGAGCGCGGTGGCTTCCTAGCACTCTGGAAGGCCGAAGTGGGCGGATCATCTGAGCTCAGGAGTTTGAGACTGAGCAAGAGCAAGACCCCGTCTCTACTAAAAATAGAAAGAAATTATCTGGACAACTAAAAATATATATAGAAAAAATTAGCTGGGCATGGTGGCACATGCCTGTAGTCCCAGCCTCTTGGGAGGCTGAGGCAGGAGGATCACTTGAGCCCAGGAGTTGGAAGTTGCTGTGAGCTAGGCTGACGCCATGGCACTCTGGTGGGGGGTGGAGGGGAGGGCCCAGCAGAGTGAGACTCTGTCTCAAAAAAAAAGGCTTCAGAAGCAGGAGAGTCAATGATGTAAGTTCCACTTCAAAAGCCAGCAGGCTAGAGACCCAAGGAGAGTCAATGTTTCAGTTTGAGTTCAAATACAGGAAAAGACTGATGTCCCAGTTCTAGAGAGTCAGGCAGAGGAGTTCCCTCTTACTCAGCCTTTTTCTTCTATTCAGGTTTTCAACTGATTGTATGAGGCCCACTCACAATGGGGAGGGCAGTCTAGTTTATTCAAACTACTGATTCAAA
Source organism: Lepilemur ruficaudatus (assembly GCA_963574885.1). Lineage (NCBI taxonomy): Eukaryota > Metazoa > Chordata > Mammalia > Primates > Lepilemuridae > Lepilemur > Lepilemur ruficaudatus. Next base: position 6,095 of record CAUYRT010066868.1, on the reverse strand, counting down.
TGCTAATCTCATCCAGAAACACCCTCACAGACACACCCAGAATAATGTTTGACGAAGTGTCTGGGCACTCCATGGCTCAGGCAAGTTTACATATTAAATTAACCATCATAACTATCAAAAGAGTTAAAAGCCTATGGGGGAAAAAAATCTTCAAATCACATGTCTGATAAGAGATTAATATCCAGAATATATAAACAAAAACAATAAACCCAATTCAAAAATGGGTAAAGGACTTGAATAGACATTTCTTCAAAGAATAAATGGCCAATAAATGCATGAAAAGATGCTCAACATTACTAATAATCAAGTAAATGCAAATCAAAGCCACAATGAGATACCATTTCACACCTATTAACCAACTTGATGTATTTGTTATTTATAGAGCATGCCACTCAACAACAGAGTACAAATTCTTTTCAAGTGCACACAGAACATTTACCAACATAAACCAGATCCTGAGCCATAAAATAAATTTCAAGAAATTTAAAAGGATTAAGATCATTTGAAATAAGTTTTCTTACTATAATGAAATTCAATTAGAAATGCCAAATATGTGGAAACTAAATAACACTCTTCTAAATAACCCATGGGTCAAAGAAGTAATCAAAATGGAAATTAGAACATATTTTGAACTGAATGAAAATGAAAACACAGCATTTTCATGGGGGGGGATTTATAGAACAAAACACTTATCACAAAAGGAAAAAGTTCTTAATTAATCACCTTGGCTTCTAAAGAAACTGGAAAAATAAGAGCAAATAGGCTGGGTGCAGAGGATCACACCTGTAATCCAAACACTTTGGGAGGCTGAGGTGGGAGAATAGTTTGAGCCCAGGAGTTTGAGGTTGTAGTGAAATATGATGATGCCACTGCACTGTAGCCCTGGTGACAGAGCAAAACCTTGTCTCCAAAAAAACTAAAAAATAAAATATAAATATAAATAAATAAATAGAGAGATATGCTATCTTTTGGAGGTCAGAAGACTCAATATTGTTAAGAATTCAATTATCTTCAAATTGATCTATAAATTCAATACAATCCCAACCAAGATACCACAGACACTTTTTTTTTGATAGTATTTGACAGGCTGATACTAAATTTCATTAGGAAATGTAAATGGAGAAAGCAACGTTGATAAAGACAGTTTCTAGGTTGTGTGTTTAAATAAGTCATTGCAGAGAATGAAGCCCAAGAAGAAAAACAGGGGAGAAAATGAGGAAAGTTGGGCATAATTGAAAACGATCAAAGTCATGATTTCAAAAATTATTTTAAAGCTTCAGTCATTAAGACACTGTGGTACTGTCATAAAGATTGACAAATCGATTCACAGAACAGACTGAAGTCCATAAACTCATACATAAATATGTTGATTTTTTTTTTTTTTTAGAGATGGGGTCTCACTCTTGCTCAGGCTGGTCTCTAACTCCTGAGCTCAAGCAATCCTCCCAATCCCGCCTCCCAGAGTGCTAGGATTACAGGAGTGAGCCACCGTGCCCAGCCAAATATGTTGCTTTTCAACAGAGGTGCCAATGAAGTTCAGTGAAGAAAGGATAGTCTTTTCAATAAATGGAGCTGAAATGATTGTAAAAAAAAATAAAATGTACTTCAATCCATATCTGACATTTTAAGATAAAATGGGTCATAGACCTAAATGTCAAATCTAAAAGTATAAAACTCCTAAACGAATACATAGGAGAAAATGTTTGTGACCTAGGGTTAGGCAAAGTTTGCTTATACATTACACCAAAAGCACGATCTACAAAAGAAAATGATAAGTAATGAACTTAGAACTTCTGTTCTGTTTTATTTTATAGACAAGTTCTTTCCATGTTGCCCAGGCTGGTCTTTTTTTTTTTTTGTCTTTTTTTTGAGACAGAGTCTCGCTCTGTTGCCAGGCTATAGTGCCTTGGCGTCAGCCTAGCTCACAGCAACCTCAAACTCCTGGGCTTAGGTGATCCTTCTGCCTCAGCCTCCCGAGTAGCTGGGACTACAGGCATGTGCCACCATGCCCGGCTAATTTTTTTCTATATATTTTTAGTTGGCCAATTAATTTGTTTCTATTAATAGTAGAGACGGGGTGTCTCTGCTCTTGTTCAGGCTGGTTTTGAACTCCTGACCTTGAGTGATCCACCCGCCTCAGCCTCCCAGAGTGCTAGGATTACAGGCGTGAGCCACCGCGCCTGGCCCTAGGCTGGTCTTGAACTCCCGGGCTCACGCAATCCTCCCACCTCTGCCTCCCAAATAGCTGGGATTACAGGCACACATCATTGTGCCTGGCTTGTTCTTTAAAACAAGTAGAAGAAAAAGACACCCTACAGAATGGAAGAAAATACTTGCAAATCACCTATCCAATAAAGAAGTTTTATTCAGAATATATAAGAATGTTCAAAACTGAATAATAAGAAAACATACAACTCAATTTTTAAAATATGGGTAAAATATTTGAACCACCAAGGAAAACATACCCAGTGCAAATTAACCCATGGAAAGAAGCTTAAAACCATTAGTCATTATGAAAGTGCAAATTAAAACCACAATGAGATACTGTTACATAACTTTTGGAATAGCTAAAATTTAAATGATTGACCACATCAAATGTTGATAAGGATGCAGAGCAATTGAAAGAAAGTCTCATATTCTGCTTGTGTGAATGTAAAAGAATAGACCCACTTTCAAAAACAGTTTGGTAGTTTATTTTAAAAATTGAACATTTACCTACCATATGACCTATTCCAAACTTAGGTATTTACCCAAGAGAAATGAAAACATGTCCATTTAATGGCTTGTACACCAATGTTCATGGTGGCTTTATTTGTAATAACCCAAAACCAGAAACAGCTCATGCCATGGAAAAATACTCAGCAATAAAAAGGAATGAGCTACATATAGATGCAAAAATGTGGATGAATCTCAGAATAATTATGCTAAGTGAAAGACATGAGCTAGAAGAAAGCAGATACTGTATGGCTCCACTTACATAAAATTCTAAAAAAAAGCAAACACATACAGTGACAGAAGTAGACTGATGGTTAGCTGGAGATTGAGGTAGGGGGCAGGGAAGAGCATGTAGGAGGGATTATAAAAAGGCATGAAGAAACTTTTGGAGGTGATGGGTAAGTTCATTGTGTTGATTATAGTGAAGGTTTTACAGGTGTTTATATATATCAATACTTGCATACTTTAAAATGTACAGTTTATTATATGCCAATTATACCTCAGTAAAGTTATTAAAAGCAAACACTGATATTGTTGCTAGTTGCGGGGAGTTGGAACAGGGGAAAGTCTGTGTGAAGAGTCAGAAAGTTGAGACAATAAGAGAAGTTAAAAAAACAAAAAAATAAGAAAAAAGTTTAAGAAATTTTATTTATAAAAAAAAAAAGGAGTCAGAAAGTACTAAGATTTGGCACTCCTTAAACGTAGGAAAGAACTTTCCTTTAATCAAGTTTTTTTAACCTGACTGATTTTGTTTTATTTTTGACTGTCTGAGAGAATAGAATGCAGTATAACCTTAACTGTTTGGGCTCTGTTTGGTTGTTATTTAAGCTCTTTGCTCATTATCCTTGGATTTCTCTTAGCCAATAAACACTTCCCTTGAAGTGTTCAGGGAAAATTAAAGGAGCTAGAATGCATTTTTTTCTTTAGATTTCACCACTATACAATACAAAGGAGCTAAAATGCAAATGCAATTTATGTTCCTTCTGGTCAATAACTGGGAACAAATGAAAACTATTGGCTGAAATTAGACATTGGTATTAGCTATAGACTTTAATTTTTCATTCTATCCCAATCAGTAGCACACGATTTATTTCTTAAATAGCTTGATTCATTCTGATATGAAGAGATTAATATCAAATTGGAGCTTGCCATCCACAGAGTCAGAGTCAGGTCAAATTGTCATTTGAAGTCAAAGTTACCATAAACACAGTCAAATATCATGAAAGTAAAGTGATTTCTAAAATTAAAAAATGTATCTGGTCATGGAAAGTTAAAAAAACAGTTATAGTCTGTAAACTTCTGATTTACTACATACCTCTCTGGCTCGACGGAGCTGTGCTTGCTCAATCCTAGAGATGATGTTCATTACAGAGAATGGGACTTCAAGTTTAGGGACTACTGGAACATCAGGGACATTTTCAGGCTTTCTTCTCATGATGGCAGAATACTTGACTTCTTTTTCTGATTCAGCCTTACTGTCTAACTCACTTTGCGTTTTGATAAACATTTTGAAAATTTAGCTGATTTCTTCTTTTTCACAGAATATAGGCAAATGCTAGTAAAGGTGTCCACTAGGGAGATAGAAGTCTTTCCTGCTCCCAGAAGTTGTGGCGTACACTGCTACTAACTGGTTGCTAACCACAGTATAACGGTCCCGGTGATGTCACAATAGACCCATTGTGACACTGTCATGGACTCAAACATTTAAAGCGTGCTTACCAAATGCAGAGAAATAGGCATTCCATATGCTGTGATGGTAGAAGGGTAAAGGAGGGCAGGAGGGTAGGAAAGAATAGACAACAGGAAAGCTAAAAGATATAGAAGTTATAGCCTTGCTTAAATAAGCTTAAAATCTAGGTGTTAGAATTCAAGATCCAGTGTATCAAATGTAACTCCCCGTTCTTCTCTCTTCCTGGGATTTTGCATAAGTATTTTAAGATTGTAATGGAATAACTGGGTTACAACTTCCTCAGCTGCCCCTTAATATTCCCTAGACATGTAGTAACTTGAAAGATATTTGGGCCGGGCGTGGTGGCTCACGCCTGTAATCCTAGTACTCTGGGAGGCTGAGGCGGGTTGATCTTTTGAGCTCAGGAGTTCGAAACCACCCTGAGCAAGAGCGAGACCCCGTCTCTACTAAAAAATAGAAAGAAATTGGCTGGACAACTAAAAATATAAATATAAAAAATTAGCCAGGCATGGTGGCCCATGCCTCTAGTCCCAGCTACTCAGGAGGCTGAGGCAGGAGGCTCGCTTGAGCCCAGGAGTTTGAGGTTGCTGTGAGCTAGGCTGACGCCACAGCACTCTAGCCCGGGCAACAGAGTGAGGCTCTGTCTCAAAAAAAAAAAAAAAAATACATACATATATATATTTGGATGAAGATCACACTCTTTGCACTGCCCAGTTACTTGTTTTTTCAAGGAACCTGACTGAAAAAGGCTTTCAAGTTACACAGCTGGCTCAAGAAATTGTAGGGAACACTAGAGGCTGCTTTCTAACTGAATAAGAATGGTCGGTGCTTTGGGGCAGCTCCTTTGATTGCAGAGGAGGTGAAAGGTTTTAGGAGACTGACGCAATTAAAGGACAGGATGGTTTTGTTTGCTGTGTAGCTTTGTTTTTTAATTAAAAAAATATAAAAGTACAGAAAATAATATAACAAATAGCTATTTGTTCATCACCTAGAATGAATAAATATTAACATTTTGTCATTTTTTGCCTCAGATATTTTTAAATAAAAGAAAGCATTAGAGAAAAAGTTCCCTTTATTGTCCTCCCCAGATTCCTTTCTTCCCCTCAGTCCCATTTGAGAGGCAATGACAATCATGAATTTGATGTATTTGTGTTTAGTGTATTTTTATATAGTTTTACTACAGGTACATATATTCATAAACTATATAGTATCATTTTATAGGTTTTAAATTTTATACAAATTGTGGATGTATAAATTAATTTCTCGGCAAGATCATCCTGTGTTGAGTCCTTGTAAATATATTGTAAAATTAGTCCTATGTTGAGTCCTTGGTGTAAAATTGTAAAAATAAACTATTTATGTGTTTCAGTCCTTTAGAGAAATGGGGGCAGGGGATCATAAAGCAGTTGTCTTTTAACGATATTATACTTCCAATTATTTTACCTTCCCTTCTCTTTAAGATCTCATTGTCTAAGTTATTCCTTCTCTTATGTTCCCAAATCACTTCCTGAACTTTCCATCATAGTACTTATCTCATTGAAGTATAACTATTTATTATTTGTCTCCATCAACTAATTGGTGAACATCTCAAAACTGGATGCTATACTTTATTTTTGTTTTTCTTCACATTCTTCATCAATTCTTCCACAGAAACTGTTTAAAATTTGGAGACCCATTATAGTTTCAGATT
>CAUYRT010066867.1:0-20344 GCA_963574885.1 Lepilemur ruficaudatus | reverse complement strand
TGTTTATGGCAGCACAATTCACTATTGCTAGGTCGTGGAAACAACCCAAGTGCCCATCAATTCATGAGTGGATTATTAAAATTTGGTATATGTTTACAATGGAATACTACTCAATTTTAAGAAATGACAGTGAGCTAGCACCTGGATTAAGCTTGAGCCCATTATTCGAAGTGAGGTGACACAAGACCGGAAGAATGGGCTTCACATATACTCACCATCAAATTGGTACTGACTGATTTAACACTATGGTGCTCAAATGGTGGTGTTGTTCACCAGGGATTTGGGGGTTGTAGGGTGTAGACCCACATCTGAGGGATGTGGTGAGCACTGTGGAGGGGAGGGGAATGCTTGAAATGTAGTTGAGGATGGGAATTAGGGGTCTCAATAGGGGGAAGGAAATGTTCTAAAACTGATTTGTGTGAATAGCTGTACAACTTGGTAAATTTACTAATAATCATTTAAATGTACACTTAAAATGGAATAATGGCATGATATGTAAATTATATGTCAATAAAGTTATCTAAAAAAAGATAAATATTTAAGGTGATGGATATTCTAATTATCTGACTTGATTATATGAATATATCAAATTATCACATGTACCTCCAAGATATTTACATTTAATAGATAGCAATAAAAAATAAATAAACAAGATGCCATAAAATATAAAAAAATACTCTGCACAGTATATTTAAAATTTACAATAGTAAATTTGAAAATTACATGGAATAGGTAAATTAATTAAAAAATAAATTAACTAAACAATGCCAACAAGGAAGAGAAAACAGGAATATCTCATAGCCCTTACAGAAATGGAAGCAGTATTGAGGTATCTTAAATAAAAGCAAATAGCCACAAATGTATTTCTTTGAAAAAATGATTTTTAATATCTGCAAAATATACCACTATAAGGATATACTGTAATTTACTACATGACTAAGTAATTGTGTATATTTATGTTCTGTCTTGTATATGCCTCCCATGTTTCAGATACGTCAGTCTTGTCTTCTCAGCCATACTGTCAAGGCCATTATTTATAGTTCGATAGTATTCTTGGCACCAGCTGTCATGATTGTTGAAATATATTCTTGACGTTTGATGCTCACTGCACATTTAACAGATTGAGAACTAAATAGAACTGCTTGTTAGTATCTGCATCTCAGGGACAGGGGACAGCTGGGCTCAGAGTTACGTGACTCACTCAAAGTCAAGTGGTTAGTCAAGGAAGGAAACCAGAACTCACACTCTTAAAGACAATCGTATCCCGTATCCTGAGAAATGGTTATGACTGAACATTTTCTGTAACGAGACAGATGATACAGTCGTCCCCGCTAACCTGTGGAGTTTCACTTTCTGTGGTTTCAGTTACTTATCGCCAACTATGGTCTGAAAATACTAAATGGAAAATTTCAGAATTATGCATAATTTAAATTATGCATCGTTTTACGTAGCATACGAACTCTCTTGCTGTGAATCATCACTTCGTCCAGCATATCCGTGGTACTGATGTGCTATGTTCAAGTAATTCTCATTTTACTTAATAATGGCCCAAAGCACAAGAGTAGTGATGCTGGCATATTGTTACAGTTGCTCTATTTTATTACTTGTTGTTGTTTTTAATCTCTTACTGTGCCTAATTTATAAATCAAACCTATTATAAGTATGTATATGTAGGGAAAAACAGAGCATATATAGGGTTCTGTACTATCCCAAGTTTTAGGTATCTACTGTTAGTCTTGGAACATATTTCCTGTGGATTGGGTGGGGAGCCTTGTAAATATATTCATCTTTGAGGGCTATATAGTCTCTGTCTATATACAACTACTCTACTTTGCTTTTGTATTATGAAAACAGCCAGAGAAATTATGTAAATGATTTTATCTCATTTTAAATGAATGGTTACTCCGGCTAAATTACTACTCATCATATAAATAGCAAATGTAAATAAATAGATTATTTCCATCCATATATTCCTACCTTTTTTCTCCATATGCAGTATGTTAGGATTTTAGAGTTAACTGTCTTTAAAAAACGTATGTGAATTTTCAACACTGCAAACATTTCTTTAATTAAGCTAAAAAATATTAAGTCAGGTTAAAAACATACGAAAAAAGCAAAGGAAGGCAAGCAGGAAGGATTTTGTTTAAGACTCCTTTAACTCAGCACGCTATTCTTGAGATTCATCTATGATGTCACACATACCAATAATTTGGTTCTTTTTGTTACGGAGTAGTGTTTCATTGCATTCCATTCTTAGCTCTTTCTCCTATTGATGGATGGCTGGGCCTCAATAGTGCCTTGAACTATTATAAGTTTTCATGTGAGCATATGTTTTTAATTCCCTTGGAGTAAGGGCTGCTTGGGCAGAGGGTAGATGGAAACTTCAGTTTCATAAAAAACAGCCAGACCTTAATTGAAGAGCTTTTAAAATTAAATTCTAAATTTCAAATGTATATTTAATTATAGAAAATGGTTTAATGTAATCTTTTGGGATAATCATATGGTATTTTTCCTCTAAATTTTTAACATTAGTAATAAACAAAATATTAATAGTAAATGAATTGCCTTCCCCAATCTTTCTAATCTTGGAATGTGGAGACAGGATGTGGAAATATTTTAGAATTCTGAGATCTTTATCTAGTGCCCTCAAGGTTTTTAATTTAAGAAGAGTATTTAATTGTGTTGGCTTCTATGATTATTAAAATTTTAGCTTTCCTTTTGAAACTATTTCTTGCTTCCTTCCTCTTTCCCTTACAAGTAAGCTCTAAGAGAAAAATAATCACAAAATGTAATGAACAGGAAATGAATTCTCTATGGTGCAAGGTAGGGTTACAGTCCAGCAGGCTCTGGTAGGCTCACCACAGGTGCAGGGTGCAGTGGAAAGAGGACCAGTTCTGGACAGGTGTGGATTGAATCCTCCACTAACTAACTAGTAATATATATTCCTCAAAAATTACATTAGTAACTTTAGTCTCATATCTTCATCTGAAAAATGTATAAAATGTAAATCCTTAAGAGGTTTCGGGAGCATCTGATTTGTGGTGTTTATTCTGTAAGTTTGTGTTTCCTCTTCAGTCAATATTTCTTTAGCAACTACTAGATAGTATTGTGCTAGACACTGGGGATGTAAGAGTGAACTGTGGTCACTGTCACATTGCGGGTCATCAAAGTAATTACAAAACAGTGTTACCTACACCATGATAGAGTAACAGATAGTGCTACAGTAGCCCATAAAAGGGAGGTCAGGGAATAATTATCAGAAAAGAAGGTCTATCTAAAGTGATTTAAAGGATGAGTGCCAGTTATCCTGGAGTGGCAAAGCTCTGTTTGTTTGGGAAGGTAAAAGTGATTTTATACAGCTGGAGTGTATATTTAATCGGGAGAAATGGCAGAATATGGGTGTGTATTAGGGTCCCAGGTAAACTGCCAATGGCTATACACTTGATTTTTAATTCTTAAAATTAATCGAGTTATAAAATTAATAAAATTTATAATGATTTGGACTGTTTTCACTTTAAATTCATGATCATAAGCCTCAAGTGGGCCCTATCCCTCATCTGTTTACTTTCCCTGCATCCTAGATGACCACTTCATAGTTGATCTCTTCAAACCCTAGACACTTCATCTGTCTTCCCTCTCAGCTGATGACCTTGCTTTCTACTTCATTGGGAAAATTAAAGCCATCAGAAGAGAACATCTATAGACTGCCACCAATGCATCCACACTCCTACCCATGTCTAATTTCAGACTCTTGCATAGATGGGCTATCTGTGTGTCAGTATTGTTCAGACACTGACACAAATGAACTATCCACATATCCAGTTCTCTGCATTCAATTCCATCTCTCTTTAACTGCTCGATTCTCCCCCCCCTTTGATATCACCAAATTGTTTTCCTTCATTGGGGCATTACCAACAGCATAAAAACATACTGTTATTTTTTTTTTTTTACCAAAAATAAAAAAATAAAAATTTCCTCAACTTCCCTTACCCCACCAATTACTGCTCCATTTCTTTTACTCAGGAGTGTTTCCTTTGATAATTGCCTCCAATTTCTTCCCTATTCCTTTTTTTTTTTTTTTTAATTTGAGTCAGGGTCTCACTTTGTTGCCCATGCTAGAGTGCAGTGGTGCCATCATAGCTCTCTATAGCCTCCAACTCCTGGGCTCAAGAGATCTTCCTGCCTCAGACTCCCTAATTGATAAGGGAAACCCCCATCTATTACTTGGTGCATCAGGCACCAGAGAGCCCCACCACTCACGGGAGACCCACATCAGCATAGTACTAACCTGTTTCCTGGCCCATCAACTAGTCTATTGCCTGGTATCAGCATAACACTAAATCTGTTGCCTGGCACATCAACATAATATTAACCTATTACCTGACATATTAACTAACCCACACCTGATACCCCACCCCTCTGACCACCCCAACTCAATAAAAATGGGAAAAATCGGGTAGACGGTGCTCAGAATTTGGTGGCAAGGCTCCTCTGAGCCGGCTGATGAATAAACTTTGATTCTCCGACTCTCCGTGTGCTGCTCAGTTTGTCCTCGGGACCACCCGCTGTAACACTTGCTGTAACATAATAGCTGGGACTACAAGTGTACCCCATCATGTCCAGCTGAGTTTTTTCTTATGTTTTGTTGAGATGAGGTCCCACTCTGTTGCCCAGGCAGGTCTTGAATCCCTGGCCTCAAACAATCCTCCTGCTATGCTGGGATTAGAAGTGCGAGCCCCCACGCCCAACCTTCTTCCCTATTCTTTTAAAATCTATTCCCACCAGGCTTTTCCTCCTAACTATAGAGCTCGGGTCAAGATCACTAATAGCCTTTGGTTCTTGAACCCAGTGGTCAGTTATTAATCCGTATGTTATATTATCTCTCACGGAATTTGATTCAATAGATCACTCTCTCCTTAATACTCTTTTTTTCCACATGGCTTCCCTGATACTATGTTTTTTTGGTTTTCCTGCTACCTGAATGGCCCTTCTTTTCAATCTTTCCTTCTTCTACCCAACCTGTCTCAGGGCTCAGAACTCCACTCTGTCCCCTCCTCTCACTCCGTTAGTGATGCCATACAGTCTTACGTCTTTGAACATCATCTACGTGCCAAGCATTCCCTTAGCTTGCGTCTCCCTCCTGAACTCAATTGTGTGCCTCTGTCTCCTATACATTTCTATTTTGATGTCTAATAAATATTTAATCTCAACACATTGAAATCTAACCTCTTGACCTTCCTTTCCTCCCTCAGCATTCTTCTCTGGTTTTCTGCATCTGAACTGATGGCAACACCTCGCTTCCAGCTGTTTGGGCTAACACCTTGTGGTTCTTTTTTCTCTTGCTCACACTTCACATCCAGTTTGTTCATCCCCCAATTTTCAGACCCATTTCTCACTCCCTGTCACTGTGATACCAATGTGGACCACCAGAGAGTTCTTGACCTCCATGTGTAAAGAAATTCAAGCGCAGGGTCACAAGCAAAAGAGAAGAATTCAAACACAGAGTATAGGCAGAAGCAGATAGATTTATAGAAAGCAAAGTACTCTCTTTTAGAAGGAGGCAAAAGAGAGGACTGATCCGGAAATGAACAGTGCCACCCCAGGGTTAGGGTCTGTTCTTTTATGCTAATCCCTAATAATATGCTAGTCTGGGGTGGAATATCCATGGATTTTTCTTGAAAAGGGGTGGAGAGTTCCTAGAGCCCTCCCCTTTCTTGACCTTATAGGGTAACTTCTGGGAGTTGCCATGATGGCATTTCTAAACTGTCGTGGCTCTGACAGATGTGATTTTTACTATGTTAATGAAGGCAGTTCTTTTAGGGAGACCGTCACCTCAGCTGTATGCATGCCCCAGTTAAAGGAATTCCCCTTTTTACCTTAGATAAAGATGTTATGGCTAAAGTAAAATAACTTAAGGGTCCCTATTGGTTACATTTATCTTAGCTAAGCATATTCACATTCTTGTGACTTTCGTATCCTGTTGGCCTTCTTCTGATCTGACTGCCTGCAGGGCAGTCTGACTCCTGTCTCAAGTGGTTATTCCTGCTCAAAACTTCTCCAATGCTCTGATGGGAAAATTGAAACCCTTCTCCACTGCAGCCCTCCCGAAAATGTTCTTATCTGCCATTTATTTGTTTTACTTTATCAATCAGCTCTATATCATTAGTTTACATTTTGCATACATTTATGGAAATCCCTTTCTTTGGATATTTGCTGATTGATATTGATTTCCTCTTTACTGTCATTTCAACTGTCAATTCTATGATTCTCTGGAAGGATGGGTCTCCCACCATCCTGAAACAATACTTACCCAATCATGAGTAAAATTTAAGTAATATTATTAACAATATTGTGGCAGCTACAAATATAACTTACTGTTAAGATTATTTGTATAAATATTTGAGTGATGATATTTTCTTTGCCTCTTTCAATATAGCATCACAAAATGGCTACGATGATCTAAATTTCTAGTTTGATGTTATCTGGAAGAATCTTCTCTAAATCTTATCTGTTTGTCTTAAAGCTATGTTATTTTAGTTGTCTAAAAACAAAATTCACTGGTGATGCAACACCAGAACACTGAGCTGAGATTGTATAAACACGTCAAGTGCTGGAATGTAGCAACCAATGTCATCTTTTACATTTTTTTGCAACAGATAATCCCAAATGAGTAGAATTTAGAGTAGAAATTAGCTTGCCTATAACATATTTTAAAAAAAGAGAATAAAAATATTCTTTTTTTGTAAAAAAAATAAATTCTAGCTCGTACACAAACAGTATCTGTACAGGTTGAGTAGTACCCCTTATTCAAAATGCTTGGGACCAGAAGTGTGTCAGATTTTGAATTTTTCACACAGGTTTTGCAATATTTGCCTGTATGTAATGAGATAACTTGGGGATGGGACCCAAGTCTAAGCATAAAAATAATTTGTGTTTCATATACACTTTATACACCAAGCCTGAAGGTAATTTTATATACTATTTTTAGTAATTTTGTGCATGAAAAAAAGTTTGACTGCATTTTTACTGCAACCTGTCACATGAGGTCAGATGTGGCATTTTCCATTTGTGGTGTCATGTCGGCACTCAGAGTTTCAGATTTTGGAGCATTTCCGATTTCAATTTTCAGATTAGGGATGCTCAACCTGTATTATACAAATAAATGGATGACTTAGGCACATTTGCCAGTATTTTCTTCTTCAGTATAATTATTTTATAAAATTTTTTCCATTATTATGACATTTATTTACCACACCTATATGAACAAATCAATGATGTGACTTCTAAGGAGACTTGAGAGAGAAGGAAGAAAGGAAGTAAGAAGGGAAAGAATGAAGGGAAGGAGGAAAGGAGAGATATAATGAATAACTCTTCAAGCTCCTTCCTGTGATGTTCTTTTAGTTGAAGCTGTTTTCCAAAGCATTATACTCCTATCCGCTAGTTTTTGCCTAAAAATAATTGCTAAGATATTGTGAATTTTAGATCTCTGTTTAATATTCAAGACTTTATGTTTGTCAAAATAGATTAATTTTGCCTCACTGACCTAATCATAGCAGAACTTTATAAAGAAGCTTTGTTAATTTTTAATATTCTGAGTGCATTAGTTTCTACCCTCTTCAATTTTATATTCTTAATAAATATATAACAACTAATGGAAAATAGTATTTTTTTGCTGCCAAATAAAACATTAGCACATCTTCTTTGAGAGATCTTAAAAGTAAATTCAATTAGGCATTTAAATGTTCATCCTAGTAGTTTTAACTGCACATTAGAATCACTAGATGAGCTTTTAAAAATCCTGATGCCCAGGTCCCATCTCAGATAAATTAAATCCAAATGTCTGTCCATGGAATGCATTGGTATTTTAAAGCTTTCTAGGTGATTCTAGGACAGCTAAGATTTAGGACAACTGGTTAACCATAGCCTACCCTCATTGGGAATTAACTTTGAAAAAGCTCTTGTAGACATTTCTAAATAAACGTCAGAGGATCTTTAACATGCTGCAAACATGCTATCTCTGTTTCTGCCTTCTTTAAAATGTAACATATGACTTTCTTAGGGGATCAAGGACAAGGATCAGAGGATGGCTTGGCATATCTGCCATTCAACCTCTTTTAATGAGCAGTAACAAAGATTGGAAACTGTGTTAGGTGCTAATGGGAACACCAAGGAAGGAGAAAACATGATCCCTGCCCATAAGGAACCTAGTTGAAGAAGTTAGATAAGTGAGTGATCTTCAGTCTACAGGCTTCATGATCCCTGCCTGTGCAGTGGTGATAATGCAAATACCTTCCGCCTTTGATTGTTGAGAAGACTAATGCTGCATATAAAGTGCTTGTATTGGTAAATGACAGTTCATTTTTTTATAATTTGGCTATTTTTTTTTCTTATTTTCAGCTGATGGAAGTTGGCAAGAAGTTTTCAGCTGACAAGTTAGGGTGAAAACTCCCAAACGCTATAATGTGCACGCCTACACTCTTAGACACTAGGGATTGCTAAGATTTGGGGAGGGGAAAACAAGGTGGGGTAAGATGCTGACATCTTTTAACTCTCCATGAATTAAGATAAGAAAACTTTTAATTTGCAGAGATAAGGTGATGTCATAAAGACAAGATTTGGCCTAGGAAGTTAAGGGTCTAGGATCTAGAGACGTAAACTGTATTAATGGTGTGGTGATATCCATGCCAGAGCTTGTTTGGAAATGCACAGAATTGATTCCAAGAAGTTTTAGTAATGCAGTCTGGGGTTTGTATCTCCAAGCAATGATCCATCAAAGACGGCCTTTAGAGCTATTTTCTAACTAACAGGCTTAGAGCAGATACACATCAGTAGGAAACAGTAGCTGGTAAACTTGAGCCTGGCTCTGTTGTGTCATCTCCCTAGAGATCTTTTGTGTGACCATGCCCTGAAGGCGCCCTACCCAAAGCTGTCAGTATACAAAGTAATGCATAATAGAGTTCTGTGACCTCTCTGTGGAATACATTATTTCTTCTGATTTTGCAATATTTTTGATGTTTTATAACCAGAGTAAATGAACAAAGTTAAAGCTATTCTTTGTACATTGTGAAACCTTAAGTTCCTTAGGGATGACTCAGAGTCTTCCAGCAAATGAAAGAGATGTTTGATGAAAATAAAATGTGACAATGGACTCCTAATCAAAAGAAGGCAAAAAAGAATATTTTTTGACTGTAATGAAGAGCCGTATTTCTTGATGTGGTCTTTACGTTCTTGGTCCTCCACTTCTCCTGACCGCTCAGCAAACTGTACCACCACCGAAGCTTCCACGACCTTCCCTACATTACAGTGTTAATCTGTAATGCTGCTCAACTTTTTATTCCTATGTGGAAACCAACATTGAACCAAATTTGGTTTGACGCTTAGAAAATGATTCTTTTAATATTTGGTGAGCTTGTGTGGTTAAGCACTTTTATTGGATTTTTATTTTCTCCAAGAGAAATAAAACAGAGGCAGTAAAAACAATTCCTTCTGGCTTCCAGTAGCTAAATACTCACCAGAGGACGGCTTCTAAAAGTACAGGTTTGATCCCTGATACTTATTTAAGATTCCTCTTTATGGTTACTTACTAGAATTTTTTCAATTTGTCATCCCCTAGGTGAAATAATTAAGGCAAATTCTAGAATGGAACTGCTAATTCATTAATAAAGAGCAGAAAATTAACAAGGGCAAAACTTGAGAACACACATACAGAAAAACACTTCCAAAGTCTCACTTAATTTTTATCTTGGGGGGAAAAAAAGGAAATAAATTTGCTGAGTTTACTTTAATACTAAGAAGTTATTGCCTTCACTTGGTTGGGAGGCTGCTTAACACGAGGAAGCAGGAATTACTGAAAACCAGTCACCCTCTGCTCTGACATGCTTCCTATGGGGCTGGCTAGTTACCCTCCCAGCAGAGGTTCCTGTGAAGCAGCCTTGGGTTATGATTTTCCTGTTTTATCTTAAGCAATACTATAATTAGGGATGTGTGACATCCAGGAGGTCTGTTTTCTAAATGACATTCTCTTTACAATATAAAAGCTCTTTGAGAAAGTTAGTATAACGAATCTTCAAAGTAACCTCTAAGGTGCTCTTTAGAAGTTAAACATTACTTAAAATACATAAAAGCTGTTCCACGGGTGGCAGTACTATTTGAAAATAAATTATTAAGATACACTTTAACATCTATTAACATGTTTTTAGTGTTTATGTACTAAAACATAGCCCCAAATAACCTATCTCATCCTCATGTGTAACACAATTTGTGTGACACTTGAACAAAAATCTCTCGGTGTGCACCCGCTTTTAACTCCGTCATCAGTTCCACGAGGCTAAAGTGGGGAATCTCTTTGTATTTGTGCTGTCAGAAGTAACATCGCTTCTCTCCGTGCTTCCTTATCCATGTCTTTTAGCCTCTCAAGAATAACACACTGAATTGTTTGCTTTGTTTTTTTAGTGTATAGAATATTTTTGGTTATTGTTTAAAAAGTGAAGTCAAAACTCAGAAAATGTTTTCCTTCTTTTTTCCTTTGTTCTTCCGGCCATGTATATGTCATACGTATGTGTAGTCAGGACACAGCTCTCAGGTCTGTGTTCAGCACTGCATCCTCATGGACAGCTAATGAGAATGCAGATGGTAAAGGAGAAAATTTATTGGGATCGTGTGATGAGTCTGCCTCAAATACGATGAGCCCTTACACTCCTCTCTTTTGCAGGCTTCCTTTGCATAAGTGTTTTATAGCATATTCTTCATAAAGACATACTCACATTAATACTTCCATTGTAATTGTTCTTAAAATTTAGTACAATTATCTACTTTGAAGATTAGAATTGTCCTTTACTCAACTAATAAAAATTGCATATTTCATCAGAAAATTTCATACACTGTATAATAATCAGCCACAAACCATATGTCTGTGACTACTTAATATTTATTTTCATCTCCATTTACATTATTTTGATTTGCTTTTTATTTTAATGGCTTTACAGTGTATGAGTTTCTAAATGGAGAGAAATGTACTTTCATTATAAAGCCTTGGATTGTCAAGGAGAGTAACTGTTTAATATGACTAAGGCCAATTTATATTTAACTCCGCTATTTTTTCTGGAATTAACTGGATAGATCAATGTACACTTGTATTGTACTTTCTTTTTTGAAACAATTAAGAAGCCAAATAAAGTAAGGTTTATTGGTCACAGAAGGGAATGAGGAAAAGCAATAGAACCACAGAAAGTACTCAAAACATTCTTTTCATAAAATTGTCTGTATTTGAGACAATGACTGTGATTTCATGAGTATCTTCTTCCCTTTAGGCCTTGTTTCCCTTTATGCCATTCAAGTTTGATATTTGAATTGGCTTTATAAACATTTTCTAAAGTCTCAAATTAAGGTCAATGAACCTTTGAAAACTGTATTCCAGGATATGGACCATGAGTGATGGGTCAGTGAGTAGCAATGAGGACATGCCACACTTGTAGAAAACTAAATGGTGAAAGACTGTATGCTTTTTGCCTTAGATCAAGAGAAAAACAAGGTTGTTTACTTGTTTTGTATGAACTCTCCGAGTTTTTAAAATCAATTCAGCTGGTAGCTGTTGCTTCCAGGAGCAATCAGAGGTTGGAGCAGAAGAGCACCAGCAGGGATCCAGCTGCTCCTCACCATCAGGGGGTAGGTAGATTGCAGGCGTGGCTTCAATGACACAACCACAATGTGAAGGGACCCTGGGGGGTACACAGCATGTCCATGCCCTGAGAACACACTCACAGACACAGAGGCCAACACCTCTATTGGGTCCAGGGTGTTATCTGAACAGGAAAGCTTTAATTGATGGGTTTAAAGCAAGCAAGCGCTGGTACCAGGAGGTCATGGTGAGACTGAAAGGTGGTCACTTTAAGTTCCTTGGCACATGTCTGAATGGTCTGTTTAGAGGAAGCAGCAGGAAAGCAGAAAGCCCAGCCTGCGAGGAGGGAGAGATGTCTTCCCAAGTTTTTATCTCTGGTCACCAGCTGGAGCCATTCAGTGGGGTATAGTATAGAACACTATCAAGGGTGACTCTGCTTCTAGTTTGTGAAAGTTAAATTTAAAAATAAAAAAAAGAAAGAAAAAAATAAAAAGAATGCAAGGCAACATAAAATTATAAGTACTTGCTATATCACTCTTACTGCTTTTATTCAACCTTGTACCAGAGGTTCTAGCCATGGAAATTAAATAAGAACAATAAATTAAAACCATCTAGATTGGAAAGGAAGAAGCAAAATTATCTCTGTTTGCAGGTGACATTATCTGGTACATTAAAAATCCTAAGCACAACACTAAAAACTATTAGAACTAACAAACGAGTTCAGCCAGACTGCAGGATACTATATTAATACACAAAAATTGCATTTCTACACTCTAGCAATGAACATTCCAAATATGGAAACTAAGACAACAATTCCATTGATAATAGCATCAAAAATAAAATACTTAGAAATGAATTATTCAAAAAGGGCAAAAGTTATGCCCTGGAAAGTGTAAGACATACTTGAAAGGAACTAAAGAAGAACTAGGCAAACAGAAAGACATCCATGCCCATGTATTGGAGGATGTTATTAAGATGGCAATACTCCCCAAATTGATCATGTCTCTATCAAAATCCCAGCTGTGTTTTTGGTAGAAATTGATAAGCTAATCATTAAGTTTATATGGAAACACAAGGGACTCATGATAGCCAAAGCAATAGAGAAAATGAAGGACATATTTGGAGGGGGCAAACTTTTCTATTTCAAAACTTACTACAAAG
Source organism: Lepilemur ruficaudatus (assembly GCA_963574885.1). Taxonomy (NCBI): domain Eukaryota; kingdom Metazoa; phylum Chordata; class Mammalia; order Primates; family Lepilemuridae; genus Lepilemur; species Lepilemur ruficaudatus. Next base: position 7,566 of record CAUYRT010066867.1, on the reverse strand, counting down.
CTAAGCAATCATCACAGAGTGGTACTGGCAGAGATAAACATACAGATCAGTGGAATCCAACTAAGAGTCCAAAAATCAACCTTACATTTTTAGTCAATTGATTTTCAACAAGGATACCAGGCTGTTCAATGGGGAAATAGTAGTTTTTCAACAAATGGTGGGGGAAAACTGTTTATCCATGTGCTAAAGAATGAAACTGGACCCTTTCCTCACATTATATACAAAAAATTAACTCAAGAATATATCATAGGCTAAAATTTAATAGATTAAAAAATAAAAAAGTAAAATCTTCTGTAGTTCAAAGGATTCCATCAAGAAAGTGAAGACAACCCACAGAATGAGGGAAAATATTTGCAAATCATATTATCTGATAAGCAATTGCATCCAGAATATATAAACAACTCTTACCACTTAATAGTAAAAACACAAATAACCCAATTTAAAAATGGTCAAAGGATGTGACTAAACGTGTTTCCAAGGATTGGCCAATAAGTTCATAAAAAGATGATCAACGTCATTTGCCATTAGGGAAACATAAAGCACAACCATAAGGAAATGCTGTTTCACACTCACTATGATGACTGTAACAAAAAAGACAAATAATAGTAAGTATTGACAAGAAGGAAGGAAGAAAGAACCTTCATACATTGTTGGTGGGATATAAAATGGTGCAGTCACTTTGGAAAACATTTCTGTATTTTCTTAAGATGTTAAGCATAGTGTTAGAATATGACCCAGTCCTTAACTCCTCCCAAGTATGTATCTAAGAGAAATGAAAATATATGTGCACACAAAAGCTTGTATATGAATGTTCATGGCTGCATTATTTACAATAGCCAAAAAGTAAAAAATAACCCAGATGTCCATCAACTGATGAATGGACCAAAAAATGTGGTATATCCTTATTATGGAATATTATTCAGCAACATAAAGGAGTGCTTGAACATGGATAAAATTTGAAAACACTATGCTAAGTATAAGTAGCCAAAACATAAAAGACCACATATTGTACCATTCGATTTATATGAAGTGTCATAAAAGGGAATCTATAGAGACAGAAAGTAGAGAAGTGATTACCTAGGAAGAGAGTGGGTTGGGGGGTTGGAGGGTATGGACAGTGACTGCTAAATCATTTACTATTAATAAAACAATTGTCTAAGACTTGCTCGATTCAAAATCACTGCTGTCATATGAAATAAAGCAGAACTTGATTAGCAGGGAGTAGCTGGTGATTAATCAACAGGCAGTAAAAGACTAAGCAGTAAATATATTTACTGCTGGTTCCTGAAATCTTTGGCCCAGTCTCCTCCTTCATTCCTTACACAACTGTTTCAACTCACAGCATTCTCTCCTTTCACGGGATTCCTATAGTAATTAAAATCAATAAATTATTAATAATTAATACTGCCCTGATGTCATAGAATTTAGAGTTTGGAGAACGATTGTTAATCCTCTAAATCAGGAGCTGGGTGCACTATGACCCAAAGAACCAAACCTGGTTACGAGCATTCATCCCCATTTTGCCCGTGAGCGCTTTCCTCCCACTGAGTCGAGCAGTCATACGGAGACATTATGGCCTCTAAAACAAAGCATAGTTATGATCTGGCCCTTTACCAAAAAAGGACCCTAGATCGGCACAGGGAGAAAATTAAGTATCCTCCTCAGAGCATTTTGTTTCATAAGTGTGGTCCCCAGACCAAAAGCATGGGCATCACCCAGGAACCTGTTAGAAATTGCAGGCCCCACCCTAGACCTACTGAATCAGAAACTCTGGGGGTTGGGGCTTGGCGAACTTGCCCTCCAGGTGATTCTGACCCGCAAATAAGTTTGAGAACCTTTGATATAAACTGACTTTTTTGTGCCAGATCATATTAAGATATCTTAGATCTCATTGAGCTTCAACATTTTATGATGTACTAACTTTAAATGCAGAAGTTCTTGGAGAAGTTCTCTGACTTAAGGTGGGGATTTCCTGCCCAGGCATATTAAAGCTGCCACAGCGTAAACACATCATGCGGGTTCTCCTCTAATACAACGGGAGATGGTACCTGTAGTCAGCCTAGAATAGTAGTGGTGAAGGTGGTGATTCTCAGGGAGTTCTACTGGGTCATCATGATAACTCAGATGTAGAGAGGGAACAAGAGGAGGAAAAGTATCTCCAGAACAAGGCAAAAGATGTGAAATTCAGGTAAGACATAGTAGTTAAAAGAAGTTCTCTATTTATGAAAGCTTCATGTTAGAATTTTACATCATTTAATAACTTGTCATACTTCATCCACATGCCAGTGAGCTGCATTATACTTTAATGTAGTCCAAACTAGTTTATAAAAAGACTAGCCATGATAGGGGTAAGGCAGAAAAGGAAAGTTACTAGAGCCTGAGTGCAGCCATTTTGGCGGGTCCCAGCCCCTAACCTCCCCGAACAAGGAAGTTCGTATGTGTATATACATATACACGTATTATACATAATGTCTGTATAAACTAACATTTATTGAGCATCTTCTATGTGCAAGGCATGTCACCAAGTAATCTGGAATATCAGAATACCAGTACCAGCTCTCTTTTTTTCAATATGAATAAGCTAGACATTCCATTAGGAGCTTTCAATACATTAGCTCTTATCTTTACAACAGTCCCAAGAAAAAAATTCTCTCCAATTAACAGAAGAAGAAAATTATTTTTCCCATGTATTTTTTCCAGGTTCACAGAGCCAAGAACTGACTGAGACAGATTAGAACCCAGTTCTGTCTGATGGTCAAGCATGGACTCTAAACCTTTCAGCCAGACTCAGTCCAGGGTCCTCACACTCAGAGCAATATTTATATATGCAGGAATCTGATACTTTAAATCTGTTTTCCTTTAACAAACTTAGCACTGCTGAGATGTGGAATCTCGTGCAAAAATTTCCCAGACTGAACATATGCTTTCACCACCCCCAGACTTTATTTAGCCTTCCATGTCCACATGGTGCAATTAGAATAGCTTTATAATGCATAAAAGTCAGCTTTCTGAAGAGCTCCAGCTGCCCCAAGGAACTGGGAGGTTAGGAGACCAGTGAAATGTATCCAGGAGCATTTCTCTAAGCCTGAAAAACCCCGGTGGAACCCAGAAGAACTAGTCTCCAATAGCAAAAATGATAAATGTCTGTCTGAGATGATGGGTATGCTAATTACCCCATCTGATCACTATACATTTTGTGTATCAAAACATCACTACATATCTCGTGAATATATACAACTATTATCTGTCAACTGAAAAAAAAACTTAAATTAAAAAACTACAAGTGCCAAAAAAATGAAGAGGATCCAAATAACATTATTCTAAGTTCATTTAAATTCCTTTTACTGGATGTTATGCTTTAATTTACTGACTGTCCCATTCGATATTGAATAAGGGAGTAAATTTACCGCAGTCTCATCTATAAGAGTTTTATTCCACTAGCGCCTTGCTGGGGGTTGCAGAGGATATATTTAAACCCGTCTTTTCTCTTGTGATGCCAGGTGTGGAGAGGGGATGGAACTTGGACCCTGCAGTTGCACTTGAGTTTCTGGAGATGTTTTCACATAGAGTTATTTTGGGAGACATTCTGCATTTGCAGTCAAAATAGGAGAGGCCTTTGGTTAATAAGAAATATTACCTGTGAGAGCCATGAAAAGATGCTGGATAAGTAGTAAAAAATACCCGGGTATGAGTGCCCTCTTTCCACTAGGCCCCCTTGAGCAAGTCATTGAGCCATTAGTATCTGAATAACAACATCATTTCATAAGCTGACGGTAACATTACTCACGTCATAAGGTTGGTTAGAGGGAAAATGTTAACAACCTAAAAAAAATTATTTTTGCTATTATTCTTTTTGTCCTTCCTTCTAGCTTACAAATAATTGCTATTTTGAGGTTTAACACTTTTCCTTATATAATATAAAGCATATTATGTTTTTAAACCAAACAATACTATGGTTTTGAAATTCAAAATTCTCACCCAAATCCTCAGTATCATCTCATAATGTGCATGGGCTCTCCCATGTCTGCTCTAAAACTCTGCTTTACGGGCTTGCTTCTGCCAGAAACAGGTGTCTCTCCACCTCATCCAACTCCGGTGAAGTGGAAGGAATGAAGAGGGCTGGATATGGAGCCAGATGGTCTGGGCTACAATCCTGGCTGTGCACTTATGAGGCTGGGGACTTGGGCAAGTGACTTCTACTCTTACATCAGTTTCCTCCTCTGTCATGTGGGATTGACTCAGTCATCCGCTTGCAAGAAGACAAGCAAAGCTGACCTCGTCTGAGAAGGGAAAGCAGAGGTGAGTAAAAATAAGCATGGAAAACAAAAAGAAAAAGGAAAACCCTATAGAAAAAAGAGGAGACCCATTTTAACAGGTGTATCACAGTTCGGTTTTCTCTTTGAATAAATTTTTTTTTTTTAAGAGCTGAAGGCCTTACAGAAGACACACCCTTGATGGCAAATCCCCAGTCCTTGATATGTTTGTCTTTTAATAGTTTCGGTAACTATCAGTTCAGTAGCTCTGCAGGCACAAAGCAAAAGGATGTTCACAAAGCTGCCTTTCAGCAGAAGCTGGCCCGCTCAGAATGTGTCCTTGTCACTGTGGAGCTTAATGAGATGCGGAGCCTACGACCTGTCTCAAAGCAAAGTCAAGATGCAGGCAAAACGGAACACGCTATTTGATATTTCGGAGTGGGACGTCTGTTAATAGATAATCACATTCAGATTGATTTGTGATATTAATTGTGTTGCAAGCATGTCACAAGATGGTGGATACTAACAAAATGCAAGTAGCAGCAAGGCATGATGTCAGCAAGTGGCGGGATAAGACCTTCGAGATCTTGTCCCCTCACAGAAACATCAATTTCAACCGATATCCAACACAGGAGAACACCTTCACGAGAGCTAAGGAATCCACGTAAGAGTTTACGGCATGTGGGTGTAACACAGAAATCGGACAAGACACATTGAGGAGGGTGGGAAGGACAGTGTCACATGTCCCACGTCTCCCCTGTTCAAGCCCGGAAAGCACAGCCCTGAGGTAGATGCCCTGTGTAAGGAGGAAGGAGAAGAAAGGGAGGGCCTGAGTCTGCTGCAGACCTCAGCACCAGCCCTGCTCAGTGGCACCTGGTCCCACCCAGCACCCATGGACTCAGACTCCAGGCCTACCCCAGGTACCAGATCAGCTCCAGTGGTAGTCTAGCCCCAAGACCCCAGGTACCAAGCTGGTACCTGCAGACTCAGAATCTAGGCCCACCCAGCCAGGCGAGCCTCAGAGTCCCAGGATGCAGGCCCAACCCTGTGCACCCAGGCTTCAGGCCAGGCCCCATGAACCCAAGCTCCAGCAGACCAGGGTCCAGGCTCGCCCTAGTGGACACCAGCCCCAGGCCAGTCCTCACACACCTGAGCTCAAAACCACCCCAGATCTAGGTCAGCCTTTGCTGGCCAAGGCTCCAGGCCCACCCTGGCACCAGGATCACTAACATGAACTTGTATATATAATCTCTGAGTCTCAGAGAAAGACACTTTATTTTCACAGTGAAAACCATAGCCACATCTTGCATTAGATTTTTAATTTCCACAGGGTGACTCAGTGAGGAACGTACGGTACCTGTCAGGTGCACTATAGAAAAGCACCTCCAAATCAGGCAATTCTGACCTTATTTAGGAGAGACAGAGAGAGAGAGAGAGAGAGAGAGAGAGAGAGAGAGAGAGAGAGAGAGAGAGAGAGAGAGAGAGAGAAGATAACTTAAATTTACTCTGGAAAGTAAGCAAATCTTCCCTGGGAATGGGAAGGAGATGTCTTTGTCTTTACTACCTTGAATATCTCCAGGGAGGGAGATGTCTCTAAGTTTGCTACCTTGTAATGTCTCCTTATACAAACATCCTTAAATTGTATGTAAGTGTCTTTGCCTTAGGATCTGGACTTGCACAAATGTGAGATATTCATATAGAATTGTCTCCCAACAAGGAGGAGGAATATATGGGTTCAGGGGATTCTCATTTCATTTTTGCAACAAAGTTACTATCAGGAAAACATAATTAGCCTGATGCAAATTCAGTGACAGTATTGGATACTTGTAGAATAACCTCCAAGTTGCTTTATGTCAGAATTCATAATCATTCTTCAAAATAGGAACTCATGATTACAATATTGTGTATTATTGTAAATAAGAATTTTAGAGATCATTTAAAAAGCAAAAATTGTTTATGAAGATAAAATCTCAAATTTCAAATAAAAATTTGTGAATCTGTTATGATGTTGTCAAGTCACAGCATCATAACAGATTCATATGCAAATTCAATGTAAATCCAACAACAATTTAGTTAGAAGAGAAAATGATGTGCTTTGAACAACTGTGTTGAGTGACTCAAAACACGGTTCTCATAAGGAGGAAGATCTTAGGCTAAAAATGCACAGATGAGTGAATAAATTATTTTCACAAAATTTGAGTATGAAAATACTATTTTAAAATTAATACCCCATTTTATAGGCTATGTGACTTTAAATATTGACAATATAGCAAAATTATTAAATTAAATAGTGTAAGCAGAATTCTGCTTCTAAACAAGATGGAATAACAGGGGCTGGGTTTACTTGATTATAAGAAACAACTAACAATGAAACGCAGGCAAAATGAAGAAAACAACAGTTTTCAAAACATTGGACTATAGGTTAAAAAGGGTAGTCACACCTGAGAGACGGAAACAAACGAGTTGAGCCCCACAATTGCCTCGACAAGCAATGTGAAGTTTCCAGGGAGGGCCAGCCCAGGCAGAAAATCTTAACCCAGGGAAAATCTTAAAAGTATCCAGAGGAAAAAAACCCACATTATATCCAGAGGAACAGATATAAGAATGGCAGCGTATTTCTCACTGGAGGAAAAAAAGAAAGAAAGAAAAAGCAAGCATCAAGATGGTAGAACCATATCTTTAAAGAACTGAATTAAAAAAACCCTCACAATTTAGAAATCTCTACTGAGTAAACTGTCTTTCAAAAATGAAGGCATAAATACTTTTTCAGACTAAAAGTAGCTGAAAGAAGTCATCATGAGCAGAGCCACACTAAAGGAATGTTAAAGGAAGTCCTTTAGGTAGAAGGAAAATGAAATTAAGGGAAACATGAATCTATACAAAGGAAACATGAACACCAGAAGACATAATTACCTGGGTAAATGTGTACATTTTTATATTATTTAAAATTATTAAAATATTTATTTAAGCAAAGTAATCACAAGACAGTGGCATTTTTTTTCTTTATTGAAGTATAATTTACATATCATGGCTTTACTCCATTTTAAGTGTACAATTAAATGATTTTCAGTGAATTTACCAAGATGTACAGTTAATCACATAAATCAGTTTTAGAGGAATTCCTTTCCCCTATTGAGACCGCTAATTCCACTCCCCAACTACTTTTCAAGCATGTCTCACCCCTCCACAGTGCCCACCACATCACTCAGACGTGGGCTTACCTCCCCACCCCCCAAATCCCTAGTGATCACTCCTACCATTTGAGCACCATAGTGTTAATCAGTCAATACCAGTTTGATGGCGAGTACAAGTG
>CAUYRT010066863.1:0-26407 GCA_963574885.1 Lepilemur ruficaudatus | reverse complement strand
TACAGACCAATATCCCTCATGAATATAGATGCAAAAATCCTCAACAAAATTTTAGCTAATAGAATTCAGCAACACATCAAAAAAATAATCCATCACGACCAAGTGGGCTTTATTCCAGGGATGCAAGGCTGGTTCAACATTCTCAAATCTATAAATGCAATTCGCATCATAAATAAAACCAAGAATAAAGACCATATGATTCTCTCAATAGATGCAGAAAAAGCATTTGATAAGTCCAACATGCCTTTATGATAAAGACTCTAAACAAAATTGGTATAGGTGGCTCATTCCTTAAAATTATCAAATCCATTTATGACAAACCTACAGCCAACATCATACTAAACGGGGAAAAACTGAAATCATTCCCACTTCGAGCTGGAACTAGACAAGGATGCCCACTCTCCCCTCTCCTATTCAACACAGTGCTCGAAGTCCTAGCAGTAGCAATTAGGCAAGACGGGGGTATTAAGGGTATCCAAGTTGATGCAGATGAGATCAAACTCTCGCTCTTTGCTGATGATATGATATTATATCTAGAAAACTCCATGGATTCTTCCAAGAGACTCCTTGATTTGATAAATGAATTTGGTAAAGCCTCAGGTTATAAAATCAATATACACAAATCAGAGGCTTTCATATACGCCAAAAATAGTCAAGCAGATTTTTTAATTGCCATGACTTTGTGTAGAGTTGAGTGTTTCTTTTGGAGTTAATTTCTAATTTTATTACACTGTGGTCTGAAAAGATACATGGTATAATTTCTATTTTTTTTTTTAATTTGTTGAGACATGTTTTGTGGCCTACTATGTAATCAGTCTTAGAGGATGTTCTATGAGCTCATGAGAAGAACATATATTTAGTATTTGGGGGGTGGAACATTCTGTAAATGTCTGTGAGGCCCATTTTTTTCTAGGGTCCCATTTAAATCTGTTCTTTTTTGTTTATTTTCTGCTTGGAAAATCTGTCCTATTCTGTGAGTGGGGTGCTGAAGTCCCTGGTATCACGATGTTGTTTATCACTTTGTTTTGATCAAGTGGGGTTTGCTTTATGATTTGGGCACACCTGTGTTAGATGCATAAATATTTATGATTATTATGTCTTCTTATTGAATTGTTCCCTTCACCATTATATAATGAAAATCTTCGTCTTTCTTTACTTTTATTGATTTTAAGTCTAATTATCTGACATTAGAATGGCTACACCAGCTTTCTTTTGGTTCCCATTTGCCTGAAATACTGTTTTATATCCCTTCACCTTGAGTCTGAATGAGTCCTTGTGTGCTAGATGTGTTTCCTGTAGACAGCAGATACTAGGCTTGTATTTTTTTTTATCCATTCAGCCAGCCTTTGTCTCTTGAGTTGGGAGTTCGAGCCATTCACATTTATTGAAAAGACTGATAAATGAGGTGGATTTTTGTGCTACCTGTTGAGTAGAACTTTATTGCTTTGTTGTACCTCTTGTGCCATTGTGGAATCTGGCCTCTGACCTTTAGTTTTTGGGTGATTTTACACTGTTGGGCGTCTATTGTGCTGATCCACGTATAATGCAGTTCTGAGTACTTCCTGAAGAGCAGGTCTGATCTTGATAAGCCATTTCTTAAATAAAGCTTAGCATACTATTCAACTTTTAACACAATGAGCATTGTTTTATTGATATGACTAAATTAAATTTAAATAGGTTAATGTGACTTTGTGTTATTTAAAAATTGGGAAAAGCCTGGTTAAATTTTTTTAAATTTATAGAACAAGATAGGAAAAAAAAATTGGCACTGATTTTATAATATTTAAATAATTTTGAGTTGAAATTTGTTTCATTAAATGTTTAAAATTGCTCTCAAAATTTGATTTAAATCACTGTGCGATCCCTTTAGTTTGATTAAATATTTATATATATTTATATATGTGTGTTTATATACTTACATGCACACACACACATATGTTCTTATGTATGTCTATAAGGTCAGAATCAGCATACATGACATTAAACTCAGCATATCAACTATCAATTCAGATCTAATTCTTCTTACCATTATTATTTTATAGTTATAAATATCCACATTTTAAAAAATATTATATTTTTATTTACATTAAATATTTCATATTTCTTGATAAGAACTCACATCATCACTTTCAGATATGCCATAGTTCCTATTAATTTTTAGCCTAATTTTTCAACTTTTAATTTTAGAGTCCTTCAGTCTTTCTAATGAATTCTCATTTTTTTTTTTATGTAAGGAAGACTCTACTGCTATTTCTTCTTATGTTTCTTTTTCTTCCCAGTGAAAGAACTTTTGTTCTGTCCTGATAGAGCAAAGTTAATAAATATCTTCAGATTCAATTTGTTTATTCTAAAGACATGCTCTACATTATTAATGCATAGTTAAACAGTAAAGATGGAAATTCTTAGTATATCATGTTATATGCTGTACTATCTGGTCTTAACTTACCTCTTAGATTTCTTTGTATCCAGTTCCTTGTATGTTCTGGGATACTCATAATCCACTGAAGACACAGTATCTAGTAATGCATTCATGTTTTATCTCATGCTTTTCCATGTGTGCATGTATGTGTATATATACATATATGTATGAAAATACATACATGCATATATATGTATATGAATTGAATTTGTCAATGAACTTAGGACATTATATATAAGCACATGGTTTAAATTTTGATATGAACTTAAAAAAATATTATAACTATATTGGGAGATACATATATATACATACATACATATATATACACACACACACACACACACACATATATATATATATATATATATACACACACACACCCCAATGCACTGTCCTACAACAGTGTATTGCCAAATTCAATTCTTATTTTGGACTCAAGGTTAACTTCCCCACAATGCCTTCAACAATCAAAAAATAAGAATTTCTATGAATTAGTTATGTTTATCCATGCCTATAATATGCATTTTCTTAGTCTGGGTTGATTATAGTTATTACTATTTGAATATTTTACCTCTGAATGGGGATAATGCCTATATCATGTTTTATCCCCTGCCATCATTGCCATAATGCATTACACACAGAAGAGACTAAATGAATAGTCTCTTGAATTGAATGTTGAAATTATGTAACCATACTAAGTTTAATTGTTTCTTTCCTTCTTATGCAATATATATTATTAATAATAATTACTATTATTACAAGTAGAAAAAAACTCATGCTAATGGTGATTATTTTCATAGTTCATAGTTCCGCCAGTAAAATTTCAAGTAAAAGAATTGCTTCCTGTGGGTCTCTAGTAAACCAGAATGTGTAACATATGTAATAATAATAATAAAATTTAATAGTGATCCAGAAACAATATCAAAGTGAGGAAATAGTAATTTGTGTTCACATTCCAAAATTAAAGAATCCTATTATGTGACACTAAAATACATTTTTTTACAAAATCATTCACAAACTGTTCAAATTATTGCTTTTAAATCTTGTACTAGATTATGCTGACGTGTGTTTGTATATTTCTTTAGTATGTGCATGAGAGTTTATGGGAAGGGAAATGTGTTTCTGAGTGGTATATTCTACAGAAGATTGAAGAATGCTTAAAGGATAGATTATAATTTGTAAAAATGGTAGAAATTTTTAATTTGCAAAAAATTATTATAAAAATTTTCATGTGGAAGACACCGCAGGGCTCATCCAATCAAACCCCCTCCCCTCACTGACTAAGGCACTGAAGAGGAAAGTAAATGATTCTATCATTCTCTTAGGAAACTATTAGATTTCTCTTTTTCTTTGAGAATGAGTTTCTGACTATTCCTGATATCAACTAATTGTGTTGGCCTACATGAAGATAAATTAATACTTCAGTAATAAAAGAAAGGAAATGCTAAGTAGTTTGAGAGAGCATGGTAAACTCTTGTTCATGTTTGGATGGAATAATAACAGAGGAAAAGTAGTGTATACCGCAAAGGAATCTCCTCGGACTTCTTGCTGTTGCTGTTGTTTTATAGGGTAACAGCACAGTCATGTGGGTTTTAATTTTAAAGCAAAATAGTGCTAGTCCTTGTATTTGCCCAATACATAGCTAATGCCAATTTAGAGAGAACAAAAAATAAAAAGGTCACTGAGATGGAAATTTGAAAATAAAATGTTTTGGAAAAGAGACAAAGGTAGTTAGAATTTAAGGAATATTAATGTCTTTGACTTTTTGGTAGGGTTTAAATACACTTGCCATAATCTCTAAATAGGACTGCTGTTCATAGAAACAGCCTATGCCTCATATGACCGTGGGTGAGTCTTGATGCTATGCTTTGCCAGACGATATTTAATGTACTTCTTCCTAAGTTTTGAACAAAATATATTTATTTAATATGAAGCAAAATCCATCACTTACTACTTGACAAACTTTGTTACATCAATGGATGGTCAAACACACAAGTGAAACGCTCTAATGTAGTGTCAGAGTAATGGGCTCAAAAGTCCTAAAAACTTGACTCCTCTTTTATAATTAGTTACAGAAAAGCAGCTCAACTTCTTGTACAATACTAGCATTTTATTTCTTTTGAACAATAAATGAAACACTAGTGTCTCCCATGGAAATGTCAAACCAAGAGCTCACTGGTATAAATAATATTAGCCATGGTCTATTAACTTTTTTTATCATATGACTGAAATTTCCCCTATTGCAATTAGTATTTTTAAATGTGCTCTAAGTACTTCCAAGATATCATGAAACATTCCAAGATGTTCTTTGAAAAAAAAAATGAGTTATCTTTGAATATATCTTAGAAAAAATTAACATATGTTTAAAGAATTTTCTTTTATAATTTCTGATAATATTATCTTCCCAATTTTAAAGACAACTAGTATTTTAACTAGCTTTTTGGTAATTTAAATAATAAAAGAGAAATTCAGCTAGAAAGTGATAGAATAAAAAAATAGTAATTCAAGAGGATCAGGGAAGATGAAAAATGTGATATAATATTCAGTTTTATGATTATTATGTACCCTACAAAAGTCTGTTTTTGGCACTTTAGAGGATTTATACAAACATACAAGTAGTTTTGAGCAACTATAAAGAAAAATTCCTTGGTGAGAATGAATCCAGATCTAAAATAGTATCATATTTTTTGCAAATCTTCTGCCTACAATCAACCAATGTCTGAGTTGTCACTGGTTTAAAATTGACATTGATTTTAAATTACAAAAAAGGCTTCTAGAAGGAAACTTTACATTTGTGGCCAAGCAATTGAAATTTGTAGTTATAATAATTACACAAGAATTTAATGCTAGAAAACACGAACAACTTTGTCTACTTTCCCTAAGAAGGTCATATATTGCTCATGGTCTCATTTGCCTTATCTAAAAACAACAAAGCAACTTTAAAAGAATATTAATAAAAGTAATAAATGAATGACTGAATGAACTGTTTCTGGAATATAAAGATTTATATGTTCTGATTCTATAATATCTTCAAATTGTCCTTTTCCTGGATCTTTCATCCCAGTAAATATGCCATTCTTTACTTGATTGCTCAAGTCAAACACTGACTGATTATTGACTGTTTCTCATACACTGTTCATTGGATCCACTGAAAATCATATCATTACTCTCTTTCAATAAACCAGATGCAATCGTTTCTTACCACCTCTTCATTTTTTTTTTTTTTTAACCTGAGTTAGGGCAACAGCCACCTAAGTGGGCTGAGAGCTTTTACTCCTACCTTCTGCAATCTATTCCCCAGAAAGATTCTTTGAAAATGCCAATTACATCAAATCACTTTCCTGCTCAAAACTTTGGATTTTTTCTCTTCAAACTTAAAATCAAATTAAATTGCTTATTATGGCTTCAAGAGCATATGTGATCTGTGCCCGGGTTACTCTTCCTTTCCATCTACTGTCACTCACTCTTCTTTTTTTCTGTGTTCCAGCCACATTGACATTCTCAGGTCTTTGTGATTGCTATTTCCTTTGCCTGGAAATATCTTCCTCCATATTTACCTCTCTCTCTCTCTCTCCCTCCCTCCCCCCACCCCTATTTCCCTAGTGAAATGTCCCCTTGACCAAATCCACCCCATCACTTTTTATTCTGTTAACATCTATTTCACTATTCTTGCCTATTTACTTGTGTTTTAAAGAAGATATTTATACTGATGAACTAGCTAGACTAATGACTTTGGCGCAAGTTTAGCATAGAGTGCACGCAGACTATTCTAGGCTTCTTTGTCCCTGAGATCTGTCCCCTCACATTAATAGAAGATAGTCTGGTTTGTTAGTGAGAAAGGTCTGCTAATCATAGCAACCATGAGATATGAATAATAGATGCAAAGAGTTAGTCAGTTTAAGATAAAATAAGTAATTGCAGAAGGATTTCAGTAGATTTTGTTGTTCTTAAATTTCTTGAGAAGAAAATCGAGTTCACTGAAGTAGTATCTAAACTACCAAAATCATTGACATTTCAACCTCATGTTTTCCTAAAGAGAGAATAAAATCTTACGGAGCATTCAGGATTTGTTTTTCATTATAAAGGTCCCCCACCATCAATGCATATCTATGGGAAAAGATTGTTAACTTGGAAAGAAGGAACCCCTCAACAAAATATTCCAAGAGTATATTTTCAAACATTATATGTTTTTTACTTTTTCTGCTTTGCAGCACTAATTTTCAAACTTTCAAGGAGTGTTTCGTATTTAACATATCATACTAGAATATATAAATATTATGGCAAGTGTGTGATAAAATTATTCTTATAGGTAAATAAAAATGTAAACACAAAATACTGACTGAGAAATCAGAAAAAGGTAGGAAGTAGAATATCAACAAACAATTAAAATTATGTTTTATGTTTTGAATTGGTTGTGGGTTTTTTCTTTTATTTGAAAGTCAAATCTGATTTGGATCCATGGGAAGCCCTGAACACTGGAAGTAGGATGCCTGGGTTCTAATCCTAGTTTTCAATTTTATTATCTATTTATTTAAGACAGTTATGTTATCTTTCTATACCTCTGATTTCTCATTCATAAAATGAATTTAGGATTTCAAAGTGAATAGAACCTGACTGAAAGTGTTTTTATGTGAAGTAAATTTTTAAATTCCTTAGAGCAATGCCTTCCAAATACTAAGCACTCAATAAATGTTAACCATAATGTGTTATTCCCAGGGGCGAAGGCAGTAGTAGCAATAATAGTAGTAGTAGAAGGAGAGAAGAAGAAAATATTTGCATGCAGGGAAGCATATTGAATTAGCAAAATCAGAGGGGCAACAGGGTGAGCAAAACAACTAAAAAAGGTAAACTCTTATTTTAGATTTCTATGGCTGCAAGTAACAAATTACCAACAATTTGGTGTCTTAAAACAACATGTTTATTACCTTATAGTAATTTTGTCCTATGTCTTAAAACTTGGACAATGATCAATTCTCTAGTGAACATTGAATAGATTGAATTAAAAGTCAAATATCAAAGTAGCCATGAATTATAGTTAAATTGTAGTATCTTATAAAAAACACAATTCGTTCAAAGGACCTAATTTTTAAACCGCATTTGAGGATCTATTTTAATTTTTTTCTGACTTTGAGATTCTTTGAGGCTTCTGAATACAAGGGATAATAAGCCACAATTTGAACATTTCTCTTCATTATAGACCGTAATGATTCAAATATCATTTTATTATTTATGGTGTTGATTATCATTTTTTAAAAATCCAAAATAAAAATGTCTTTCCTATAAGAGCGTAAGAAAGTGTGAATCCTTTGACATATATTCTTTATATATTCATTAATTCAATTGGATTTGGCAATGATGATGTGTGAAAAGAACAGTGAATATGTAATGAGAATAAAATATATTGCAAACTAAGCTAGGTTTGCAAGCTTGGGAGAAATTACTTAAGGCCAGTTTCTTTATGATTAAAATGTGACTTAAAAAAAAGTATTCAATAATTGTTAAAATAATTAAATGGAATAATCATAAAATCCCCAAGTGCAGTGTTTGAGACATAATGAGTCTCAATTTAATATTTTCCTGCATTATTATTTATACAAGCTATTGGGCCCTTTTTTGTGTCCTTAGGACATTAAGCATAACGAGAAAGACAAACAAAGAAAGTAAAAAATCTTATTTATTGCTTTCAAGAAATTTATAACTTATTTGGAGAAATAATATAATTATATGTAAATAATTTATGTGATCTTCAGTATTATCAACAGTAAAATAAGGATGTCAATTATTGCATGGTAGTGCAGATTGGTATATATATATATTAACAATGCAATGAAAATTGAAGTTAAATTTTTGTGCAAAACAGTGATAAATGAAGTATGCCGCTACGCAGCTAATCAATGTTGTGTCATGGTACTGATAGTAGCAGTGACTGTAGCAGCTGCAGTAATTATAACAAATGTATATACATATACATTCATACATATATGCATGGGTGGGGGGCTGTGTGTGTATATTAAGTGACAACCACTTATCAGAGCGCTTTCCACATAGAAAGTAGAGTAAACAATTTCATCCTAACAACATCTTATGAGATAGTTTTTCTTATTATCCTCATTTTACAGATGTGAAATTAACTCATATAACTAGAGTTAAATACTGAATGGCTGAATTGGAATCCAGACCTGGTGTAGTGTGTACATGAAGAAGTCTTTTTCTAAGTAGTATTATGCTTGATACATGACATTTGTTCTTGACTGTACTGTTAGAACCTTTTTTTCCCAATCCCCAGTAAATTCAATTTAAGAGGTAAGTATCCAGAAGGCAAATGCAGGTCAATGCTTACATGCCTAAATGCTTCAAAGCATTTTTCCAAACCCTTGTGTAGTTCCTGGGGAGCTATGCTAAAATTCATGAACTCATACTGCTTCAGATATGAGTTGTTAGTAGCTTCTTTCTATATTTCTGACCTTAGATACACATGCAAACAGGTAAAGGGGCATAGAAGGAAGGTTTGCATCATAAGCACATTTTTTAAAATAGCTTCTCTTTAACAGCTTTAAAATAACATTTTGACACGGTAGGTATTAAGATTCTGATGAGAAAACATGAGAGAAAAGGCAGTAAGGAATATATAATTGAATCAGTGTTCAAGACCAAATTGTGCAGATAGTAGTCAAAGAAGACATCTTGTTTTACATCTGTTCCTCCATCAACTGACAGAGACTCCCTGTCTGAATCTTCCTGGTTATTGAACTATCCCACTTGTCATAAAATTAGGCAGTTTATTGTTTATTGAGCCCTGAGAAATAATCAATGATTCCTTAACATTCCAAAATGTTTTCAGTCAACAGAAATATATGAAGGTAAGAAGCAGATTATCACAGGTCTAAAATATATCACTTTACGCTAAAATTGAGAAATTGACTAGAAAATCTGATGTGGAAGAGTTTCTAGAAGGTAAAGAATGTGTCATTGATTTTTGTTTTCCTAGAGTTATACACAGTTCTCAAGTGTTATTTTTGATTAAAAGACTGTAATGTAATGCAATATTATTTTTTATTTTGTGCTGTTAGTGTAAAAAATCCATTTGCCACTTTGATTTTGGTCAGAAAAATCATTTTCCTAAACATGAGTGCAATTTGAAATGTGTCTATAAGCAAATATTCCTGTGGAATGAAAATGCAATAATACTCTATTATAATTTACACTGTACCTTAGTCAAGTATATATCTTTTTAGTCACCGATATTTTTAAAGAGCATTCAACCTTCTTTCTGTGAGATATTCTGTAGACATGTTGCCTTTGAAAAATTTTACATTCAATATTTGTTCATGTCAAAAATTCTAAAAATTGCACTCATACCAAAACAGGTTTAGTAACATACAATCCCAAATGTGTTTGCTCACTTACCATAATAAATAAGAGGTTGATTAATTTTTTATTGCAATAAATTACATTGCATTCTTACATAGTTGTGATACTAAACTAAGCTCTGAGAATATGAGAATAGGCTCGATCTGGCCAGATTATATGTAAGTCTCAGCAAATAATGAATGTCACACAATAGCACCTACCTCTTGAAGAAACCATGCTATGTTTAGCATAGTTCATTGCCTTTGACACATAATTAACTTTCTAAGATTCTGAGATTTCCAAACTAAGTTTAAAACTTATGATCCAATGATGTGACTTACAACTTATTTAAAATATTCATTTTAAAAAAGAAAAATTAGATTTTAATTTGAGTGATACCCATATCTATTAAATTACATTTTTATATCTATTTATCTATCTATCTGTCTTGGACCAGATGAGAGACTTGCAAGCCTAAAGTCAGAAAACTTAATTTCAAATTACTGCTGTACCAATTAATTGTAGTGGAGTTTTTCTCAAATCCATTTCTGAACATAGATTTGTACAATCAGCATTTCAATGTCTGTAGTGCCTATCCTACTAAATTGTCTGAGGTTCAAAATATGTTATAACACTACGATACTTGAAATTTTCAACTGTTATGCAAATTATATAGTGATGTCATTAATAGCAATACTATGTAAAGTTTCTGTTAATATATTGAATATTTTATTTTCAATGAATGTAGTAATATTATAAATCAGTATAGATCTACATTTTTGATGTAGTTACAATAACTGGAGATTTAAGTCGGTCACAGAAATATACAACAATTGTGTCACCTGGTTTCAAATAACTTTTCTGATCCTCAGTTTTATCAATAGTAAAAAAAAAAGATGATATCTATTATATAATATTACTGTGAATACTAAAGAAAAATAACATAAAATGCTCACTTCTTGGTAAAAATGCAAAGCATTTAAGGTATAAAAATTGTGATTATAGGTAATTCATACAAGTTGTAATATTGAGAATAATATAACCATTTGCTGTGAAATAAGCATTTTCCCTAATCTTCAAAAGAATTGGCAGAAAAATAGCAAAATGAAAATAACAAAATGAATGTAAAAATTTTAAAAAATTGTGTGCTATGTCAAAGAAATAGTTTTCTTTGATTTTATGCTCATTTCAGAATGTAAGAAAATGTCTTACAAAAATAATTTACTACAATTTACTTCAGCAGTTGTGCCCAGAATCTTCTGTTATTGTAAATGTCTTGAACTTCTTTTAAATTATAGTCTAACTCTGCATGTAATAATTCGTGGCCATAATTTTATTTGCAAATTTTATGAGTTAAGAGTTAACTTATCAACTTGTTATAGGTGCAAGCATGTAACAACACACAATTTACACACAGTCATATTTATTGAGCGAGAGGGGCACATAAAAATAATAACATGCCTAATTTCAGCCTCTTTGCAATTATTCTTCCCTGTACCTTGAGCAGTCTTCCTTGATATATCCATTGATTCACTCTCATAATACTATCAACGTCTTCTCTCTCTCTTCAGAGAGGTCTTCTCTGATTACATTACCTAATAGCACCCTATAACTGTTTATAACATCAGCCAGTGTTTTTCTTCACAGATCCTATCTGATATATATATATATATATATATATAATCTTTTTATTTTTTTATTCTCCTGAAACTAGAGGATACATGAAAACAGGCTCGTTATCTGTTTTGTCTACTATGATGCCACCAGCAGATGAAAAATAGGATCTGACACATACATACCTTTCATTCAATAATTATTACTTGAATGAATGAATGTATTAGACAAATGATTTAAAAAGTAGTATGGGAGATCGGGGGTAAGATACTCTGAATAAATAGCTTAATTTATTTAGGAATATAATTTATTTTCCCATGATTATACAATCAGCATCTTGCAAAGCCAGGAAGGGAAGACTTACGTATAGAATTCACTAAACTCCACTATCATGTGATTTTTGCCTGCTAAACCTAATTTACTTAATTTCAACTTTTCAATAGCTTGCAGAATTATTGTGGAGACAATTTATGCTGAATTTGTATAAATTTGACACATATTGATAAAATTTCCTTTTTGGAATTTTGGTCTAAGGAAAACAACTCCAAGGCACATCAAAATCCAATTGCTTGAGAGGAATAATAAATAGAAAAATCATAAAGATAGCTGGAGCAAAATACAAAGTATACACTGTGTCACAGAGATAAGAATGAGAGCAGCCTATTACCCAGACATGGCAACCTAGAACACAGTGCAGTGAAATTTTTAAAGCACTGCAAGAAAAATACTGTCAACCTAGACGTCTATGCATAAATAAATTGAAGTCTTTTTTCAGGCAAACAAAAGCTGATAGAATTCATAACCAGCAGACGTGCACCACCAAAAAATGTTAAAGGATTTCTCTTCGGGAAGTAATTTAAAAAATGAAAAAAAAATGAGTAGATTGTTGTTTCATTTTAAAAATCTCTTTAGGAAGTAAGGGGAACTTCTGAGGAACTAAAGACAAAGGCAGCTGCCTAGGTCCCATCTCCCAGTATATCTCCCCCAAACAAAATAATACTTTAAAAAAAAAAAAAGGAAACCACAACCTTGGCATAATTGAAACATGACCAAACATCAAATTAACTGGGAGCTTAAAAAAATCTAGGGCACAATTTCTCACGCTATTTTCCCAGAACACTCAATTGTACGAAGGCAGAAGGGGAGAGCTAGTCATAGGCTTAAGGTTGATTTAAACCAACTGCCAAAATGGCAAAGTCTATCAGAATTCTGAAAATACTGATAAAATGCCCTGGCTGATCAGACCAGGGACTACAAGGGAAGAACTTAAGACTATGCACTTTGAAGGTGTAGTTGTCAAAAGGAATTTATCCTGTGGAAGAAAAAAAGGTAAAAAGAAAGGGAGAAATATCTTTTGGCAATTGGCGGTGGAGGTGAGGAGGAAAAGAAGTACAAGGGGAACATTTGGGGTGCTGCAAAACAAAGTTGATCAGCAACAGAGATAGTGGGTATCATTGCCTTGTTCCTGATCTTCACGGACATGCCACTAAGGTTTCCCCATTGGGCTTGAGACTAAAATATATTCTCCTGCCTCACTGTTAGAAGTCTACCAATAGGTCTAAGTTTGATCTAAAACCATGGTTGAAATGACAAAGTATACTGTAATTCTTAAAATACTAAAATCATGTCCGGGTTATTAGACCATGGGCTACAGAAGGAGAGAGAACAAGGAAGCAAGAAAAAGGAAGAGGGAAAGAGAAGACAGGAAAACTACAGACATGTTTCTCATGAATTTAGATGTAAACTTAGTTAGCAAAATGTTAGCAAGAATCTGGAAATATAGTAAAGGAATAAAACATTATGAACAAGTGTGGTTTATCCAAGATATGCAAGGTAGTTTTAACATTTGAAAACTAAGCAGTGAAGTCTCCATATCAACAGCTAAATAAAAACCTCTTAAGATCTATCTGCCTATGTCCAATATTATAATCACCATACATTTAGAAAACGTATTTGACAAAATTTAACATAGCAGTCATGGTTAAAAACAAAATTCCTAAAACTAGAAAATATGAGAAATTCTTTAGCCAGATAACATGCATCTGTGAAAACCAGAAACATTATTTCTAGCGTTGAAAGAGTACATCCATCCCCTTCCCCAAATTCAAAACAAGTCAAGGGTATTCATTCTCTCTGTTTCTATTCAACATTCATGGGAAGTCATAGCCAGTACAATAGGAAAATAATATGAAATAAATACATATCAGGCTTATAAATTTCTACATAAATGACTCCTAAGATCTTATTTGGATTTTATTTCATTTACATATGTGGTATTTCATGTTTATTGAGATCTTGTAAATTTTCTCTCATCAATGCTGTGCATGTAGAAATACTAGGATCCTAGAATAGCTAAAACAATTTTGAAAAAACAAGTACAAATTTGGAGGATGTACACAATTGATTTCAAAATGCACTGTATGGTTAAAGCATTCAAACAATGTAACATTAGCATAAGAATAGACATTAGGATTATGGAGCAGAATGTAGAGTCAACAATGCATCTGCATATACAATTGATTTTCAAGAAAGTTCCACTTTAATTCAATCTTTTTAACAAATGGTGCTGGACAATTGGAAATTCATACCTAAAAACAAAATATACCTTTACCCTAACCTCAAATCATTAAAAAAAAAAAAAAAAAGATTAACCTGGTTAATAAAACTAAATGTAAAACATAAAACAATAAACTTTAGAAGGAAATATCAGAGAAAATGTTTTGTCCTTAGGTTAGGTAAAGATTTCTTACATTTCACCATACCCAGAAAAATATCAGAGAAAACACTGCCAAGTACATCTTTACCAAAACTTTTAAAAATTGACACATTAATAGACATTATCGAGGCCAGGATCTGGGTGGCTCACTCCTATAATCCCTAGCACTTGGGAGGCAGAGGCGGGAAGATAATGTTAACAGAAACTTTATTCATAATTGCCAAAAACTGGTAGCAACGCAAATGCCCATTAACTTATATATGGCAAACAAAGTCTGGTGAATTCACACAATCGCATACTATTTTAGCAATAACTAGACTTACACATACAGTAATAAGGATCAAACTCAAAAATGTAATGCTAAATGAAAGAACTGTGGCATAAATAGTAAATTCTGCATCATCGGATTTATATGGCATTCTAGAAGACAGAAATTATATCAAGGTTACCAGAAACTGGAACAAGGGAAGAGAACTGACTGCAATGTGGTATGAGGGATCTTTTGGGAGTGCTGAAAATGCCTCAATTGTAGTAATGGTTGCATGGTTCCATACATTTGTTAAAACCATCAGACTATACAGATGAGGTATAAACAACAATTTTAACTGTATATAAATTATTACTTTGTAAACCTCACTAGTAAAACGTAAACAAAAAGGTGAAAAAAGATAAGCCAAGGAAATACTAATCAAAATAAAGCCGAAGAAGCTATATTAATATCAGATAATGTGGACTTTAGAAAAAGAAGTATGGCCAGGAACAAAGAGGATATTTTTATAATGATAAAGCCATCAATTCATCAAGAAGACAAGAAAAAGAAAATCCTAAGTGAATATGCACATGGTAACAGAGTTCCAAAATGCATGAAGCAAAAACTTAACTGAAAGGAGAAACAGACTAATTCACAAGTGTAGCCAAGGATACCAATGTTCTTTGTTAGTTATTGATAATTAACTGTCTATTGGTAGAAAAATAGACAGATAATCAGTACGAATATACAGGACTTAAACAGCATTATCCATCAACTTGACCTAATTGACATTCTACTTAACAAGAGGAGAATACACATTGTTTTCAAGTGTCCATGAACATTCATCAATGTAGAAGTGATTTTTAAAATTTTTCTAATTATTTGAGAAAGTTTTTGTAGGTTTGTTGTTAGTGATTTCTAATACATTCCAATTTTTGTCAGAGAATGCACTCTGTAAACTTGAAATCTTTAGAAATTTAGTGAAATCTTCAGAAATTTAGTCATTTTATGGCCCGGCATTTGTTTTATATTGGTGAATATTTTAAGTACACTTAAAAATGTATGTTTTGTTGATTGGCCTTTAATGGCATTGATCAGATCTTCTATATCTTTCACTATTATTTTTTTCCTAGTGATTCTGCCTGAACTGAGTGGCTGATTAAAATCTCCACTTACAACTGTGGCTTTTCTCTAATTATCCCTTAATTTTGTCAGGTTTCCATCATTACTGAAGGATATTTTCACAGGATATAGTTTTATAAGTTGGCATGTTTTTTTTTCCCCCTGCAGGACTTAAAAATACAGCCCCATCATGTTTTGGTCTTCATTGTTTCTTGACAAGAAGTAAGCCAATGTTTATATTATCGTTATTTATTCCATTGTCAAATTGTCCTTATTCCTCCAGTTTCTTTCAAGACATTTCTCTTTATCTTAGTTTTTTAGCAATTTGTTTATAAGATGCCTAGATGTGACTTACTTTGTATTTATCCTCTTTAGGGTTTACAAACCCTTGATATGCAAGTAGATACATGTTTTTCACAAAATTTAGGAAATTTTCAATATTTTTCAAATGATTTTCTGTTCAATTTTCTTTCTACCTTCTTTTAAAATTCCAAATAAAAATCAGGTAGACCCCTGCTGTTAAAGTCAATGGGTGCAATTTCTCATTTCATATATTATATTTTAATTCCTAGAACTACCATATAATCCTGTGCTTATATTTTCCATCCACAAATTATTTGTCTTTCTTTACCCATTATTTCCATCTTTTCCTGTCGATTTTAGATGACGTTTGTCTTTGTAGATTGCATAATTTTAATGCATTCAATTTCTTTATCTTCCTTTCAGTGGTGTTGATTTTTTTTTTTTCCCCCAATTCCAAACTCTATCTCCCCTCTGACTGGCTGTAACTGAAATCTCTACTCTTTTCTTCTAGACTTCCTGATGTGGCTTTTTTGTCAGGAAATCTGAAGTTTCCTTTACATAGATGCAGTTCAGTGATCAGACAAGGATTTATCCAGAGTATATAACGCAGATTGGGAAGCACTCTCTGGTTCCCATTATACAGTGAAGACTAGATTTTCCCTCAGGGGAAGAAATTTATAAAGGCAAATCTTACTCAGTACAGATCCATCTCTTTTAGCATCCACTCTCCTTCAATTTCTGTCTTTTCCCATGACTCTTTAAGTCTCTCTTTAACCTTCAGGCAGTTATTTATATATATATTTCCTTAATATATATTGGCCATCTGTGGGTAAGCTAATCAAAAAAGCTAACCCACCATTTCTGAATTAAATACAGGCTATAGCAGCTTTGAGTTAATCAACTAAAAATGTTTTAGATTTTTGAAAGTGCAGGTTAAGTGATGATGGGACACAGTTTGCTCAAATGGATGCTCTATAAATAGTCCCTTGGAGAATGCTGCTGTTTGTCACTAAGTGTTTTATAAGATTTTTTGTAGCTTTTGGCCTGTCTAGATGTTACTAACATCCACTAAGTACCAGAACGAATTTAAACATTTCTGTTGGGGAAAAGAAAAATCAATGAGTAAGTTATACGTTATAGTAAAATGAAAGCCAAAATTGTTGTGTTATGGAGTCTTCATAATGGATTTTTGAAAGTACAACTGTAGCAGAATTTATGCCTATAAGGTGATGAGTCAGTAAATAATTAATTTATACTCATCGGGATTCAATATTTGGCCTTCAGAATGGAGGTCATGGACAGCGCATAGAAACATTTTTGATTTATATTGTTTGGGTACAACTAGAAAATTAACAACATACTGTAACTGGGTATAAATTGTTCAGTAGATGTGATGGGAGATCCTTTTGAAATGTTTTCTTGTGGAGCACAAATGAGGAATAAAATGCATATGACAATTATGCCTCCATCAAGTACAACATGAGATGATTTCATACACATTGTGTGCTTATACACACATTGTTTATATACCCATTATGTGTTTATTTCCATACATATTTTTTGTATTACAGATAAGAAATCCAATAGCTGTTGAGGTCAACTATGTGTCCCACGTTACAGTTTGTGGGTGGTAAAACTAAAATGTAAATCAAGATACTTTAACTTGTAGATCTTCTCATTTTCATTGCTATATGCACAGTGGCTTCTTTTTGCAGAGGCTATGTGTTTGAATATGAGTATCCCTTCTCAGAAAAGGCATGCAAAAACTTGAATACAATAAATTGGCTTAAGGTTAAGATGGCAAAAGATTGAAGAATATTACAGCATATGGTTCATAGTTTGTCTTGCCAGTTGAGACTGTAGGGTCCATAGAGGGGTGGCTGGAAGCAAAGTTTTTAAAGGGCGACCATGTATTTTAATATTTCGCCGTGCCCAGGATTATATGTATATTTAGCAATTTCAGCTTTTCCCTCAACTTTCCCTGAGTTTTCCTACCATCATATTTTATACAGATCTATTTTGCTCAGAGATTTCTTTTTTTAATATCTTTTCAATCTTTTGATGAATCCAATCACTATACTCCTACAAGAAGACTTGATTAGATAGTCCATCTGCAGTTGGCATTGCTATTTGTTAAAGTGCTAAATAATAATGTTTGAAGAACTTATTTTGCATATGTATCATGACAAAGGTATAGTTACTATGCTTACATTCTATGATCCACTAAGATAACAAGACTATAACTTGCAGAGCTTAACTCCAGCTGCTAATTAAAACATTAAACACTTAATAAGTACTCCATCATTTCCTGATTTGAATTATAGAATATTCTGTAGAAGTTCAATGGTTCAGTCATTGAACCATACTTCTTTCTCACTTTTGATATTAAGTCCATCAAAATATATTCCCTTAAGTTATTTATGTTCCAATAATTTGACTACGAAAGGGTTTGTGACTGAATTTTAAAATACTTTGTAGAACAACAGATTTTACTTTCTTTGAAACATGTTCTAAGGACAAAATCTTTGTTCTAAGGAACAAAATCAATAATATAACTATAATCTATTAAATTAATATTGGGTCTCTTTTCTGATATCCCAGTCACTATTTCATAATTTTATTACTTTCCCATGTCCTCAAAGATTTATGTAACTGACTGCCAAAACTGCAGCATTTAGGAACCTTTTTTTTTCTTTTTTTTTTTTTTTTGCATTTGCTCCAGGACATCTCAAGTTCCTAAGCTTATTTCATTTGTGACTTTTGAAAGCTAGCAGTCAAGTCATGTCTTTTTAGCATGAGACTCCAAGGAATTGCACAGATAAAGAATTGAAAGAAAAAGTTGAAAAGAGTCAAAAGCAAGCAGGACTAGAAGGGGAGACAAGCAGCCTAGAAACAGCAGAAAGCACAGCTTCAAAGTAAAATATGTGGGATCTCACAGTACACATAGATATCAAAAGAAAAACAAAGGGTGACATTTTGGTATTCACCTAACTTTCAAAAGGAAACCTCCAGAGAAATTGGAAAAAAGTATTTTAAGCAGTATCTACCTCTGAGATTGAATTTGTTGAAAAGATGTAGATTGAGATGAATAACAACTTTCTTTCAGAATGCCATTGCATTCTAGACTATATGGGGAAATAGTGCTTTATATACACAATATACACAATGGCATATTCCTTTGTTTCCACGATGGAAGTTGTGATTTGGGGGAGATTGAAGCAACAAGGACTTTTAAATGAGAAGGAGTGTAGTATTTCTTCATATTATGTAAAAATGCACCTATTGTTAAAATGAGTTGTATTTAATTTATGTTAACTAAAACTGTGCTTCAATTTACACACACGTTATGAAACTTTGTTTTATGAAACTAATTAATCCCATCATAGGTTACTGGTCCCATTAGTGTTACTTGAGATTTCTTAAGTTTTAAGATATTGAAGCCAATTTTCAGACCAAATCTCCATACCTGATAGATTCTAATCTCAATATATATGACATTGTAATTTATGTTTTGAAAGATAAGGCACCCTTCAGATGTTGATGGAAATACTGAGTTTTTATTTAAAATGATATTCTAATAACACTTTAATTTATAATTTATTTGCATAATTTTATGTGGACAAGGATTTGGGTAATTGAGTCTGAGTACAACAAAATCCATGGGTAATTTATATTGATCAGGAATCAGATGGAATGATTGTTTATCTCTGAGGAAAGATGCAGAATCTGTTGTGAATCAAATAACTTCTTTCAAGTGGATTGTCTCTTGCCTTATAAATAAAGAGTTAATATAAATAAAGAGTTATAAAACCATGCACCATTTAGAATAAAATTGGATACATTTAACATGACAAGGTTTCTTTCTGATGTAGTGAGTTCCTTGACCAAAAGAATATGTATTATGAAAGAAATCAATTAATGGCAAGATCAAACCTTTAGTATTTTTCTAATTAAATAGAATTTTAATTAGGATCATCATATTGACTAACAGAGGTACTTTTTTTAGATGGTTACATTTCTTCTTCTTCCAGCCTGGAAATCATTCATGCAAATTAAACAAAAATAGATTCCACTGTGTTTTTTAAACAATAAAAACATATCCATCTCTGCTCCTAGCCAAGAAGGATTAACCTGCTACCTGTAACTACCAAAAAAATTGACGGAATGTAAGGAAAAGTGGTTTTCAAGACATAAGGCATTAGACTAGACATTTGGAAACGAAAAAAAGTCATCCCTGAAAAAATGGAAATCGAGTATGATAAGTCCTGAAATTATATCCTTTAGAGAGTTTCTGGCTACTGGTACTGGGAGAGGAATGACAGATGGGGCCAGGTAGACTTGTTAGGTTTAGGAGATAGGACAAAGAGACCATAGAGACGAAGACAACCAGAATAAGATGGACAGAGTCCCTGAAAGGAAAGAGCTACACTGGGAGAAAACTTCAAAGGCTTGCAGGTGGCTCCCCTGAGTATTTAGCCAAATACTACACAGTGTACACTGTAGGGAAAAAAACCCAAGGCACAGAAAAGAACCATCTTAGAGGATCAGCGGGAACAATTTCCTGTGCTCACATTAGGCCTATTTCTCTTGCACAGACAGGAAACCTCATGATTTGCAAAGGGCATTGAAGAGTAATCAGAAGGGTCTATTAACTGTAGTGAGGATAATTATCCAAATACTGAGCTATGATCTCATCTAATAAATCTTAAAAGCAATATGTGCAAGGACTAGTTTTCAAATAACTGAACCAGGCAAAGCTCAAGAATAGTATTAGGAACACAAAAAATATCCAACAATCAACAAAGTATTGATAATATTTGCTGTCCAAACAAAAATATCAAGCATTCTAAAGAAGCACAAAAATACAAGCCATAATAATGAAAAAATTAAAACAAACCCATATTTTTAAATATGTTCAGTAATTAAATTTGTTTGTTAGGTCTAAGGAGAATGTCAAGACAGAGGGCCAGTATAGAAGATCTTTGATACTAGGTTGACCAATTGCTCTGTTCGTATAGGGTTGAGGTTTCAGTGTTAAAAACAGTCCTGGGAAACTTGGACAAATTATTCACCCAGTTCAATCCTCAATCAGACATCCTTTATGATGACATCCACTGTATTTATATGAGAAAAAATTACACAGATAAAACAAGGTCAGGTAAATGTATATTTTAGCTAACTAATCAGAATTTCAACCCTCAATTTACAATGTTAATGAAGGAGCTGATGGGAAGAGTCACATTTGCCTAGATAACACACAAATGCAAGTAGCTTGGACTACTCTTCCTGGTCTACTTGAGGGACCTTATTGGTTCAATTTTGAGATTCCAAAAACATGAGTCCATTCAAGAAAAAGGCACACAGAGTTGTAGATCATTTCAACCACAGTGGGGTAAGAATTCCAATAAAAATGGTACTTCTGTAAGTAATTACCCTGCAGAGTTGAATGTTTTCTCTCTGTTCTTGTGCACCTTCCTGCAATGCCATTGCCTAGTCATGACAAATGTGTGTTTCTAACCTACGTTAGTGTTTCTTCTCCTCTGAACAAAGAGGCAGATGAAAGAGGGAGGAAAACTTCCATCCCCCGTATCTACAGACCTGTAGTTTTCCTGTCAAATTGATGGTGCAAGTTACCACACAACTGATTTTTTTCCCAATGTCCACCATTTTAATGTATAACTGAGAAACATGTGAAAATTAAGTAAAGAGAACCTGCTTTGTGGTTCCTTCTAAAAATGATGGTTCTGTTAGCACAGAACCAAATAACTATAAAAACATCAGTTATAGGAGTCACAAACTATGGCAAACCTTTCCCTTGAAAACAGGTATTGAACCCTTTCAACGAGGCATGTTCCTTGAAAGTGAAAAAAGCCTTGGCCCAGGCTATAAAAAAGTAGTTAGAAGAGAAGTTTAAAAAAAAAAAAGTCAGTGATATCCTGTTACTTCTTGATCTTTATAGGGGCTACTTTAAAATAAAAAAAATAAAATAAAAAATAAAAAAAACTTTTCTCAATTCCATGAGACAAAGATACGATTCATGAAAAGAGATATTTGCTCCAAACCTCTATAGCAAATTCCTTGGAATATTAGCAGTTAGAAATGAAATCTGTGAGACTGATTTGCAAATATTATTGCTAGTTAGTATCTATTTATGGAAATAAGTTATTCTCACACTTGACAGATCAGAGACAACTTACCCTCCTCTATTATCTGTATTTCTTATCTGACAAAACTAAAACTACAAGCATTACCCTTGTACTGTTTCCCTTTCCAAAACAGGCTGGCTATTCTAATTAGTAAAAATTTATGATCAGATGCCAAGAAAATTACTAACACAGAAATAATATCCCTCTACTCATTACAGACTATAAGAATATTTGCTCAACTAGTTTTTCTTTATCTTGCGTACTGAATAGTATTTCTGTTTTGAGTGCAATAACATTGGTAACTCAATAACCTCAGTTACATCAGAAGTTGTCAAACAGTTTTTTTAAAATCCTAAGAATGCCTCATATATAAGGACATAAAATAATGCAGCATAAAAGGAACAGTGATTATTTTCTTTTCAAAGTTTAGTCCATAAAATAAAATAATTAACAATACTCATAAAAATACATTCAAGACCTCAAAAATGATCAAAATCCTCTTTAAGAAACTGTAAAAACAACAACAACAACAAAATTTCTTCCACCTCTTTATTCTCTTCTTAGTAGGATGCTAATCATTGTAGATTAGCATCGAGATAAATTTAAAATTAGTTTTTATATATTATTATTTTCTGTTTTGCCAATTAGTAATATTGCAAAAGAGTTGCTTTCTATTATGTTTTATTGTTGCATTTTAGATTAAGTAACGCTTTGGGAGATAGGCTGAGATCATGAATACTCTTAATAACATGAACACTATTGGGAAATATTTTTCATTCTCTAATATTTACTTTTTAAAAACTTCAGGGAAAAATCATAAAAGTTTGTAACTATGTAATATGTGGCAGATACTGACAGAAAAGAATTATTATGGTAGCATCTTTAAAAAAGCTGCTCACCTAACAATGAACAGTAGAATTGTTCTCATGTTCAGATGGACCCAATCACTCCATCTTGTATTATTATCTTGTATTATTTCATTTCACAAACTTCTGAAAGAAAAATAGAAGAGTGAGATTGTTTAGACCTTTAAAAAGGAAGAACTATATGAATTTTCCTGGATAATTAACTTAATCATGAATATATAAAATGAAGAAACATCTTAGTTTCATGTACATACAGTACAAACTCTCTAGCAAGGTTATGTTATTTCCTAAACTTTTTCTCCTCATTAGGAACCAGAAAGAACTCCTACAGCATGTGGCTAAGATAAGTCTCTACCATAGATTACTTTGTATTCCTCTTCATATGGCTCTGTTTATATTCTCTTTGGCTCTCAACATTTGTCTGCCAAATTTTCTTCCCTAGGATTGAATCTGAGTATTGTTAGTAAAGACATCTGGTTTTGTATTTTAGTTCAATCAATTACCAGCCGTGTGAACTTCAGTAAAATATTTAATCCCTCTCGGCTTTAATGGATAATATGTCTCTCTTAGATTTCTATGATAAAGATTAAGAGAAGAATTTACTCTAAATTTCCTTGATGGTTATAAGCTTCTTTTACCACACCTCCAAGATTTATCTACTTATTTTCCGAACATTTTCTCAAATACATTGACTGCTTGTGTGTATGTTGCCCTGCGTGTCTCCTTAGCACTGCAGCTCTCCGTGTGCACACTTTGTAAGCTCTTTTTCTTCTCAGAACACTTGGGAGGGACTCAGGGAATGTTTCATATCATTTTGTATGGCCATAAATAATTTGTGACGGGGAACTACACTGAAAAAAAAGTCCCTCTTTTGACATAGTAATACATTGGCATTGAATACAATGGCTATAATATGGATATAGACACTTTAATTTGTTTTTATTTATCAGCAGCACAGAAGCTGATTATATACCAAACTTGGTACTCTAAACAATAACAGCATTTCTGAAATGGATTTTGTACGTTTCAAAGCCTGTCATGTTTGAACTAGCATCTTGATACAAACAAGGAAGATGTGATGCAACAGATGAAACTATCTTGAGCCAATTAATATAGAAACTGAAACAAAGGATACGAATACTTGACTCTTAAGCACAAATAGTTTTTTTTAAAGATTCAATGTCACATGGAAATTTGAAAAGCCAGGTTTGTTCTTCTTCCTACAAAATAGATAAACTAGATCCCAGTGGGTGGAAGATGAGAATAAAATGAGTAGATGGTTGAGCGTGAGTTTGCAGAGCTACCAGATTCTGCGAGGTTGCATTTTGCTCTTCTACGGCATTGTGGAGCTGTGTAGAAGCTGAGTCAACATCGTCATTACCAGTTGTTAATAAAAATACATTAATGACTATTATGGAGTGACTCTTACCAATGGATTATCCTGTTTAGAAACACCTCTGCCCCAGTGAGTCAGTTCTACCTCAGGCAGACAACCTCTAGCACATATATAATCACTACCCTCCCTCCAGCAATATAGAGGATATGCCCACCTTAAGGAGCACGTTTAGCATATGTCCCAGATGAGTGGTCAGAGCAGTGTGACAGCTAGCCCCTTTATACACCCAAAACCCTTCACAGATGATCTCAATTACTTTTCAAATATCTTCTCATGAGGTAGCATTCATTCTGATCCCACTTTAATATGGGAGGCTCTGAGAAATGGCCTTGCTCTTTAACTTTTCCATGTGATTTTCAACAAATTATTTATGCAAAATAACCTGAGTTAGTTCAATGGAATTTCCTGAGACATATTTTTTCTGTACCATCATGACCCCATGCCTTTGTTCTGCTGTTTGGCATTTCTGATTCCGTTTTATTAATTTACTGTAGATGACAAAGTTTGATATCCCATTTTCTGTCCTCATTTTTGCTTACTGGTTTAGGTCCTCAGTAAACATTCAGTCCTTTGTGCTCTTTTTGGTTCAACATCTTCTGTTTTACTTCTGAAACTTCATTATTTTCCTGCTTAACACAGTCTCATTTCACTAGTAAATATTTGATCTTGATTTAATGACAAAACAAGATCAAAATTTGAGGATAATCAACAGGATTTTCTGGCATATAGTAGTGATCAGAAGATATTGAATACAAAAATTGGTAAATAATTTTTTTTAAGGGAACATAATTAATTTGTGGTAAGCCAAACTTATTAGCAAACCCTCCATACTTCTGGTCATAGGTGATAAGTATTTTCTACTAGGTTATAAAGTAATAATTAATAAATAAATAATAAATTGGAATTGATTGATTAAATCCTAGAGCATGCATTCACAATCATCATCATCTGCAACAGGCCAACTAGCTCTAGACTAATCAAATCTTTATGTAACGTGGAGACAAAGGGGAACTTTTGTGTTTCCTTTCCTCTCTCTTTATGCATCAAATTGCATTCCAACATGAAAGTAAACACTTAAGACAAGAAATTCATTTGTCAAGCTCTTTCCAGATTTTTTTTTTACATGAACTGCTTAATTGAGAACTAAATTGCATTCAAGTTCTCTCTTACGTACTACCTAATGAGTGGTGTGGACCATACAGTTCTATGGCATCATATGCCAAATTTCAACCTCATTTATAAATGGAGAATTTTAAATCATCTTTTACTGAAATTGGAGACAAAAAGTATTATGACCAAATCCTTCAAACAGGGTTAAAGATACAAATTCTAAGAAATCTCATAAATGGCAGATTTGGATGGATTTTTTTATGACATTTTTCTTTATTGAAGTATACTTTACATATCATGCCTTTACTCCACTTTAAGTGTACAATTAAATGATTTTCAGTGAATTTACCAAGGTGTACAGTTAATCACATAAATCAGTTTCTGAGGAATTCCTTTCCCCTATTGAGACCCCTAATTCCACTCCCCAACTACTTTTCAAGCATGTCCCACCCCTCCACAGTGCCCACCACATCGCTCAGACGTGGGTTTACCCCCCACCCCCCAAATTGCTAGTGAACACTCCCACCATTTGAGCACCATAGTGTTAATCACTCAATACCAATTTGATGGCAAGTACAAGTGGAGCCTATTCTTTGGGTCTTGTGCAACCTCACTTTGATAATGGGCTCAAGCTTAATCCAGGATAATATAAGTGGTGCTACCACTGTCATTTCTTAAAATTGAGTAATATTCCATTGTGAACATATACCAAATTTTAACAATCCACTCCTGAATTGATAGGCACTTGGGTTGTTTCCACGACAACAATTGTGGAATTGTGCTGCCATAAACATTCGGGTGCAGATGTCTTTATCATAGAATGTCTTATGCTCTTTTGAGTAGATGCCTAATAATGCTATTGCTGGATCTAATGGTAACCTAAGAGGAAAACTAATAGCAATAAACGCTCATATCCAAAAGACAGAAAGCTTAGATACTGACATCCTAATGAATAAATTCAAGGAAATGGAAGAAGAAGAGCAAACCAATCCCAATCCCAATAGAAGAAAAGAAATAACAAAGATCAAAGCAGAACTAAATGAAATTGAGAACAAAAGAATTATACAGAAGATCAACAAAACCAGAAGCTGGTTTTTCAAAAAGATAAACAAAAT
>CAUYRT010066862.1:0-17837 GCA_963574885.1 Lepilemur ruficaudatus | reverse complement strand
GTCTTCCAACACTACAGCAGAATGGGGGTTTTCTTTCTCTTTTTTTATTGTACATTGACAGTGATTTTTGAATGAAATTTTACATGGAGCCATGTACAGCAGGGTAACACAGAGCAGCTCTGGCTGAGGGGCTGGGGTGCCATGAGCCACCCCCCAACTCCCTGTGGGAAGCCCCTAGTCACTTGGAAAAACCATACGCTTAGCTTCACTGCAATTATGATTCTGTAATGCGCATTAACAGAGCTGCGGGGCGTGTTTTAGCCAGTGCCAGGGCGAGGCCACTAACACTGCCAGAACGATGGGGGAGTGCTAATAAAAAAGCAAGGCGGCCTGGGTGCAATCAGAGGGCACTGTTCAGAATAGATGGCAACCTCGTCAGTGTAGGAAGCCAAACCCCACGGGAGCAGGACAAGGATCTGGCACTAGGCTAGCCTAAACTGGCCACAACGTCAAGGCCAGTTGGGGGAGTGGAGGACAAAGTCCACGGGCAAATCGTGCCCCCAGGAGGCAGGAGATGAGGCATGAGAATGAGAGTGTGGGCATTGGTCAGCCTTCCATCATGGTGAGTACCTTGGGGACATTTCATAGTTTGCGGTGGGTATATGTGTGAGTGTGTGTATGTGTATATATGTATATATTTTACTAATTACGGTTCTTAGTCCTCAGAGAGTTCACTCTTTCTCAAGAAGCAAGCCACTTTGTTGTACTTATAAGAGGCACCACAGTAACACACCGTGATGTTACTTACCCCTCTACCTTTGCTCCTTCTGAAATACCTCTCCTCCTGGAAGCCTTCTCTTAGGTTGGCTGCCTCTTCTCTTTATTCTCGTGGCATGAATGTCTGCACCGTGTGAAATTATTCATGGATTTATCTCCTCCTCTCAACTATGAGCTCTTAATAGACGTTCACAGATGCCTACCAGATGTTCAAGAAATGCTTGTTGTATGAGTCAGGCATAGGCGTGAGGAGGGAGGGCATCTCACCTGGATGCGTCTAGCTGACAATGGAGCTCCGTCCAGTTACCTGGGCTCAGAGTGGCAGCTCAGTTGGACATCACCCTTTACAACTACAGCCTGAACAAGGTCTGTCCCTGCTGGGTCATGGAGGAGGGCACCCTTCACATGCACAGCAGCAGGTTCCTTGTTTTCTTCTCGTCCTCCCAGGAAGCAGCTGGGAGTCAGAGGTCCCAGAGCCCAGGAAGGTGCAGCATCCATTTGGTAAAACTCACTGGCTAAGGACAAACGTGCCTGAACTAGCCCCCAGTTCACTGGCCCCAGACTCAGAATATCAAATCCCATTAGCTACACGTTTGTTGCTGGCCTTGGCGTTTTCTGCCTGGTTGCTTTTTCCTGTGGGTAATTTAAGCTGCTGCACACTGCCAGGACTCTTGGAAGGAAGGGGGATGAGGTGGAAATTGGCCGCATTCAATTAATTTGACCAAGTGGGCTGTTTCACTTTTTCTTCTCATCCTGGTGAGAGAGTTTCCTTCTTAGGAAGGATGTGTGAGTGCAGGACAGGAAACATTTTCTCTTTCATCTATATATACATTAAGAGCTTTGCTATGCATTTAAAAGTGAATAGATGACTACAATTGGGCTTAATGTTTTAAAGTCGGCGTTTTTAATGTTCACTAAAATGTTCTCAATAAATTCCCAGTAATTGTCAAGTTTGGATGATAGAGAACAAATCTCCCCACCCACACTTCACCCCCTTGCCTGGAAGGACTGGGGCAGTCAAGGACAAAGACAGGAGTGAAACGGAGGCTCAGCTCTGAAGCCGCCTTCCTCCTGGCCCCTGTAGACTCAGGCCTGGGGTTTCTTAGCAGCTGTCAGGAGTGGTTGCCATGGCAACAGCACTACAAGCTTGGGCTCATGCCTGAGCCCAGCCTGGCCACCCCTGCCACAGACCCCCTGCTAACCGGGATTGTCATGCACCAGCCAGAACCTTCTATGGGGAAGGAGTGGGGAGCCTTCAGGCCAGCAGCCAATCCCCACTGTCTCACTGTAGAACAACCTGGAGCCAGGCTCTCTCTGGCTTTTTGAGCCAAAGAGCTAGTAGTGTGTGTTTGGGAGAAGTAGGAGATTGGAGAGGTGATGCACACAAACAACTTTCAATTCCTGCCTTTCCCTCCCGACTGTTGAGCTGGTGAGCTGACCAGTGGGTCGCTGATAACCTCAAATGTGAGCTTGGCATGTGGCTGGATGCCGGCGTCCGTCCCAAGGGAAAGACACTCTCTCTCTCTCTCTCTCTCTCTCCATAGCACCAAGCTCTGCTCCTTAGCCAGGTCCCGACGTCAGCACAGGAATTAGGGTCAGACCAGAAAGGTTGTTACCTCACTTACTTTAAAGAGAAGAGGATTATGTGAATCTAGTAAGAAAGGTTCTCGTCCATAAGGAGATGTTGAATTCATGCAAAATAACATCAGATGGGTATCCCAGGGGCTCCTTGCAAAGCAAACAGCCCTCCAGCAGAAGTTGCTTGTTTTCACCCCAACTCCTGGGGCTGTCCTGACCCTTCTGAAGCTCTCCAGGGAGTCAAGGAGCACGGGGTCAGTGGAGCAGATGGTGACCTAGAGCTGAAGTGCAGGGAAAGAATTTCTTGTTCCAAAGGGCTTCCTCTTCCCCACTAAGATCCAAGCCAGAGGAAATTAGGTCAAATAGCAGCAAGAGAGATGATTTCCTTTAGAGAAAAAGGAATTTCAGACAAAAAATGAGGACTTTCTAGAGATCAGGTCACCTGGTTTGGAGGAACATTCATTTCTGTTTTAGGAAGCCACGTGGTATATTTGAAGGACCATTAGACCAGAAGTCAGGAAAAGCGGGTTCCAGTTCTGGTTCTACCACCTACTAGCTGTGTGACCTTAGATTAGACAAGTTGCTTGATCTCCCACGACTCAGTTTCCTCATCTATAATATGGACAAAATATGTCCTGTTCTGCCTCTTTCACATAGTGGATCAAACAAGAAAAAAAAATGTGCACGGAAATTTTCTGTGGATGTGTGATTCAAACAAAAACAGATTTTTCAAGCACTTGGAATCACTCAAAGAAAAAGTGTTGTTCAAAACAGAAGATAACAAATCTGGTAGCAGGCAGCAGAAGCCATGGAGCAGGGAGCAGTGTGATTGACTGGCTGCAATCTGGCCGCCTGCTCTGCTTGCTGCTATGTACCATTTCCTGACTCACAGCACCGGCTTGTGATTCTGCATAGGACCCAGGAAACATGAAACCAGTCCCTTACAACTCATTTACGGGGCTAGGTCAGGCCAACCGCTAGCCACCCCAGGGACTGAGTCAAAGGGACCGAGTCAAGCAGGACGTGGGGCGGAACTGAACAGGCAGGTCGAGTGTCAGTGAGGAAGCCTTGTCTGACACAGCCCCAGGGGAACAGAAAAGCCCGAACCTGGTAGCAGAAGCCACAGCTTGTAGGCAGTCATTCTAGTCATCCTAAGGGCATCGTCTGGAAGAGAATGGTGGCCACGCATGGCCTAATTGTAATACTCACGCTGTTGTCATAATGGTGTGTCGTTAGTGGTATGACTAGT
Organism: Lepilemur ruficaudatus; assembly: GCA_963574885.1. Lineage (NCBI taxonomy): Eukaryota > Metazoa > Chordata > Mammalia > Primates > Lepilemuridae > Lepilemur > Lepilemur ruficaudatus. Next base: position 14,293 of record CAUYRT010066862.1, on the reverse strand, counting down.
GGAATGCTTATTACCTGCCAGGCATTGTGCAAACCTCTTTACAAATATTATCGCTTTCAATTCTCTAAAACCTTATAAAGTAGCTATTGCTATTTTACTTTAAAACAAACAAACAAACAAAAAAACTAGAACTCAGACTAACTCTGTTAGGTGACATGCCCAGAATCACACAAATGACAGAGCTGAAATTCAAATCCAGATATGCGTGATCCCTGAAACAGAGCTCATAACTCCTGTGCCAGTGGTTCCCGCCCTGCACCAGGCATCGGAATCACCTGCAAGGCCGCTACGCCTCCAATTTCTGGGACCCACACCCAGCATGTTTGATCCAGTTGATCTAGGGAGAGCCTAAGAAGGTGTATTACCAGCAAGTCCCCAAGTAATGCTGCTACTGTTGGGCCTGGGGATCACCGGTGGACAGCCGGCATGCCATGTCACCACTCCCATGGCAGGGAGCACTGGAGCCACCACTCTGGCCAGTCCAAGGAACCTCACCTGGTACTGTTTCTATTTTTCTCTACTAAAAATAGAAAAATTAGCCGGTTGTGGTGGCGCACACCTGTAGTCCCAGATACTTGGGGGACTGAGGCAGGAGGATCACTTGAGCCCAGGAATTTGGGGCTGCTGTGAGCTGTGATGACACCATTGCATTCTAGCCTGGGCAACAGAGTGAGACTCTGCCTCAAAAAAAAAAAAAAGCCAAGCCTATCACAGCAGCTGCTGACAGGCCCACCTGTCCTTAGCTCGCTTCCCAGAAGTGAGCTTCTCATTCAGGAGCCTCACCTAAGCTAGACAGCAAACACGGGGGCTTTCATCTTTTTAGGCAATTGCTTGCCAGCTTTTTCTCAGTTCCTCATTGACCTCATTCATAATCTGTTCAAACCACTTATCAACTTCAGAAGTGCCAGAATCTAGAAGGATCTCTGAATTGGAAGGGACCTCAGGGGCCCACCTGCTGAGTCCTGTTTTGGGTGCCAGCAGAGGCTGGTGAACAGCAGGGGCAGTCATCACTGCAGCAAGGTGTACTTAGCCATGGCAGGCAGCTGTGCTTGCCTCTGGCTGAAGGTTTCCTCGGGAGCTCTCTCTCTTTCCTTCTGGAAGCTTCCTGGCTGCTCTCCAGGTGTTCCCATCCAGCGCACCTCATCCCATGTTTGAATTTCTGCCTGAGCCTACTCTAGTGGATTGAATGTTGCCCTCCTCCCACTAAAAAATGGGTCCACATTCTGACCCTTGGATAAAGGTCACCGATACAGGACTACAGTCAAAACCAACCCTGAGTGAAAAGCAGCAGAGCACTCCAAAGACAAGGTTTCCTCCTTTGCAGTTTTCCTAAATAACAGCTCTGGCAGAAAGTAACATAATATTGCCATGGAAAAGTCAAGAAACACCTTTAACCTTTATATGGTGCACACACACACACACACACACACACACATGATCCTCAAGGAGGATCTCCACAAATTTCTGGTCCTCAACCTTAACAAACTTACCTGTAAACACATCCCCTCTTCTCTTCCGCCCTCCAATCTCAGGCATCCTCCTCCTCATTAAGACAAATCCTTCCCTCATCAGCGACTCTACCCCTCCTCTTTGCTCCTTCTTTAATTATCCTTCTTATTCATTTGCCTTTCTAGCCACATATTTTCACTAGGATTTAAACCTGTTCAAGCCTCTTTCATTAAAACAACCCTCTGCTCAAACTTACATTTGATTTTGCTACTGTTCTATTGCTTTCCTTACCTTTAGCCAATACGATAAAATTAGTATGATAATATTTTTCAAACAAAAATAGAATAGTAGTACAATGTACACCCACGTACCTGATTCACTCAGATTCAAGATTTTGCCACATTTCCAGCCAGAGCTCTTAAAAGAGCTGCTGCACTTCAATCCCACTCCATCTGTAACCCCCGAGATCTGGTTTCCCCTCCACACTCCCGTGGGATTGCTCTCCCAGGTAGCTCCATGGGTCTGGTGGCTGAATCTAGCAGGCACTTTCAGCTTGTAGCTTCCTAATGACCACTTTGCTGTTTGATTTTTCTCTCCCTCCTTGTTTATACACCCCATTCTCCCCTAGTTTTATGCCATTAAATTTCCTCTGTGGCTTTCTGAGCTCTGCTTGTCCCTAGAATATTCTACTGGATTCTGTCTTTGGTCTGTGATTTCTCCTCCCCCATGCCTTTCCTGATATGCACCCCAACATTGAGTGAAACCCCTCTTCCCGTTTCTAGAGCTCCCACTGTATCAAACTTGCTCGGCTAAGTGTTGGCACTCCACAATAAGCTATGAATTCCTTAAGGTCAGGGATCTTATTTTATTAATGCATTGCCAGACCCAGATCAAAGTAGGTCCCAGTAAATATCCATTGATCTGGACGTACCCAGTCCTTTAACACCCATGTGGAGAGAACAGGCCCATCCCCACCACGCGCCCTTCCCCAGGGAGCTTGTCTATGGGTGCCTCCAGCTTGGTCATGAGGAGCACACAGAAACAACTCTTTATTGTTCCTGCTAATTGGGGCATGGCTAGGGAAAATGCCAGACACATTCAGAGCCTTATTTAAGCTCTGAATTTCAAAGCCTCTCAAAATAGTAAAGCCATTCATGCCAGAGGGATAGATTTATATTTCAGATACTTCCCCTGCCTCTGTTAACCAAAGCACAGAGGCCAAGGAGCCCCGAGAAGACCTGCAAGCTGGGAGGAGGAGGAAGCACCCGAGGACAGAGATTTTCTACAAATCCAGAGTATCTAAATGGCATTATTATTTCCCTCTATGGATTTTGAGGCCAAAAAAACTCCCTTTAGCCTGGTTGCTGTGGTCTCAGCTCAGCTGGTCTCTCTGCAGGGTCAGGGGCATGGATCACTGCTCCACTGGACCATGAAATTGCTAATATTTCTGATGACCTAGGCTGTGAGATCCACACCAGGCTGTCCCCAGCTGATGACTGGGCTGGCCAATTGGTTCTAGGGGGACATAAAAGTTTAGGTCAAATGGGCAGCTACCAAGCAGCAGCACATAATGAAAATAACTGCCACTTCCTGAGTACCTGCTATGTGCCAGGCATTGTGCCAAACAATTCAGTCCTCCAACTATCCAGGAAAGCAGTTACCACTAAGGGCATCAGCAACAACCAAACCATCCTCCTTTCTTGATATAGCTGCTGTGCCACATTCTGGAAACACTCACATTGGCATCATCTTGTTTGCTTTTTAGAGCTAGGTGTGGGGCATCGTTCCCATTCTATTAAGAGAAAACTGAGCCCTAGACAGCATCTTGTCTAGGGTCACACAGATCATGGAGTCAGACTTGGACCTTCCTGTACTGTCTGCCTCCAAAGTTCAGGCACCCTTTGCAGTGCAGCTGCCCAGAAGGGTGCCTGGCTCCCACTGCCATGTGGCTGTGTGGGTGCAGGTCTTATCTTGAAAGGATCTCATTTCTACCACGGACCATCTCTGCAGGACTCAAACTTTCTGAGCTTCTTCATCTGTAAACTGGGGCTGGGGATACATGGCCCAGCTATTTACTTGGTGGAGTTTTGTGAAAATCAAATGAGATTAAGCCAGTGAAGCCATTTTAAAAAGCACGACTTTGAGGCAATTGTCCAGGAGTGTTATTATTAGTAGGGACACGGTGTTCAGAGCGAAGCTGAATGTCTTTGCTTTTAAAGATTTTAAGGTGACCTTTAAACAAGGAGCCAGCTGAGTTCTTGGTTCATAGTTCAGCACGCTTGAATTCAGAGGCTTAGAAAGCAGAGAGTAATATTTAGAGGCACAGTTCCCAGATCCAGCCAGAGTGGAGAAACTGGCACTTCCATGGGGATGGGCTCGGGGGGTCAGGAAGCTGGCCCAGACCTCCTGTCCCCAGCTTCTCTCCCCCAGTCTCAGGAAATCCCATCTCTCCACTCCTGGGCGTCTGTCTTTCCCACTTCTTCCTGCAGGGGTAGCACTCTCCTCCGGCCTCTTGATCTTGAGGTTGGGGTGGGCAGGAAAAGGAGGGAGGGCCCAGCCTAGCATATGTGTGCTGGGAGATGCTCTCATTTTCTTATCTTCTGCTGCATCAGGCCCTGGGCTGGGTAAATTGTATATTTTATATCATATACGGTGCACAAGGGCCCTATGAGGGAGATGCCCTTATTTCTGTTTCAAAAATGAGGAAACTGAGGTTCAGGGGTGGGCTGGGCACAACTTGGGAACTATCACACAGCTAGGAAGTGGTGGAGTGGGACTTAGAATACGGTTCTAGGTGACTCCACAGTCATGGCACCCTGCCTTCTCCTGAGGGTCTCTGCGTGCTCATTTGAGGGCTATGCAAACCCAACTCTGCGGGTGGCACGTGCCACCCCCACTCCTGGCAATACACTGAACGTGAAAGTGTGCTCTCCACCACGGGAGGCCACAGGCTCTCCGTAAGCAATCAAACCCAACCCTGCACAACACTCACTGTCTTCAGCCTTGTGTAGGGCTCGCCTCCTCCAGGAATCTTTGTAGCATTGACTCTATCTCATCTGGTCTTCTCTCAAATTAGATTGGTCACCTGTTATGCTGACATGCTACACACATATGTTGTTCAATGGTCCCATAAGTGCTGGGACACAGCAGATATTCTTTGATTAAGGGGTGACGATGTTGAACTTCACCTGAGCCCTGAACATAGCAATGGGGAAGAAATGCCCCCGGCTTCCCCACACTTAGCTAAGACTCACTGCCCACTATTTCTTATGACTCCTATGAGACTCTCAGTGACATGGGAATCTGCTGAAAGGGGAGACACAGACCCTCCAACTCTCTGGTTGTTTTTTTTTGTCTCATGAATGATTAACTGAGATTAGACATTTGTCCCCCTAGTTAGGCACAGAGATAAGCATTTCCCGTTCAGCTCACTGAGACTTCCCCTGATTGAAAACAATCCCATCTGCACACCATCCCACCTGCCACCAACCTACTCCCTATAAATAGCCAAGGCAAAACCACCCTCTGAGATGCTCTGGTCTTCAGATGTGGGGTACTCTCTATCGCAATGAAATCAGTTTCTGTACTTGTTTGGTTTTTGTCTTTGGCAGGGGAGAGAGACAATAACCAAGTAAACAAAGCAGATCATTTCAGGTAATGGGTACCGCAAAGATGACAAAACAGGATAATATGGTGGATAGCAAACTCAGGGCAGGTGTATTAGTCTGGGTTCTCCAGAGAAACAGAACTAATAAGACAGATGTATGATCCACTATAAGGAACTGGCTTAGGGCTTAGGGAGGCTGAGAAGTTAAAGATCTGCAGTTGGCAAGCTGGAGAGCCCATGGCGCAGTTCCGGTGTGAGAGTGAAGGCCTGGGGAGTGGGAGGGCTGATGTGTGGGTTCTAGCCCCAGTGTGAAGGCAAAAGACCAATGTCTGAGCTTGAAGACAGTCAGGCACTCCTATCTGGCACCATGGTGGGATAAAGTGAGGTAATAATTTGAGTAGTGAAAAGTGCAAGGAAGGTGGAGTTTCCTGGGGAAGAAGGGGGGAAAAGGCAGAGAACAACAAGCTCATGAGGAGAGAAGCCACGTAGCAGCAGAGCCTGCACAGGGACGCTCACGGGCACAGGTCGTATTTAAACACAGGTGTGTAAGGTCCACATGTGAGAGGGTGTGGCCTTTAGAGGGGTTGTGACTGGTGTGCATGATACGAGGATGTTAAGAAGGATGAGTTTGGCATAGTCGGGTGTGATTACATGCACCCTTTTTGTGCTCCCTGTCGCACAAGCTGCTGTGTCTGTCCTGGGTCCCTGTCACCAGGCAGGGCCTATCCTGCTGCTCTGAGTGGTGGTGGCTAACAGCTCACAGCTGTCTCCCAAAACATCACCCTGGCCAGCAGGAGCCCTGTCCCAGAAAGCTCCTCTGCTGGGACTGAGCTGCCAGCCAACACTGACTGGAGTGGGAACCCAAAGGCAGCCCTCTTGCCCCAGGGTTAAAAGGACAATTCCGGGATGCAGCTTATGCTCCAGAGCCCTCCAGCCCTTTGCATCAGGCTGAGGACAGACTTCACCTGGGACCACATCCTTGCTCGGCCTTCTCCCCTGCCATCCCCTCCCCCCTAGGCTCGCTCACTTACAGGTGAGAAGACCCGGGAAGACACCCTCATTAAATGACATGGGCCCAAATCTTCGCATCAGGCTCTGCTTCTAGGGAACCTGGCCTAAGACACACATGTCATTCCTGCTAGCAGTGGCTCAGGGTAGTCTCTGAGGGTATTAGTTTTCGGCCTATCTCAGAGCTCCTGCTGGATGTACGCAGATAGGTGCAAAGGCAGCAGCATCCCCCTAACCCCACCAACTCTTTCAGCCAATCAGATGGCAGCTGATGTGGAACGCCCCCATTCCCAGGGTGAAGGTAGGATCCAGACCAAGCATCTTTTCTCTAGGCTCCAGCACCAGCCTCCACCATGGGCCAGCCCTCAGGCCAGAAACACCCTCTGAAGTGTGGTGACCCTTTTCCCTCTGCCCTCCAACTCTAGTCAATAGGCAGAGTCTAGAATTCCTACATCGCATGGCCCCTACCATTGCATTAGCCCCCACGTCTGCCTGGAACTAGAGGGCATTCCTCCCCCCAGAGCAGTCTTGCCAGAGACAGGATTTTCAGCTTATATTTTAATCCACTTGGAGGTACCCTTTGGGTAAAGCCTTAGGGTGTGTTTGCCCTCTACACCCCAAGGGTCTCTGCAGAGCAGGGTGGTTAGGAGCAAGACTTCTGGCTCTGCCATTTACCAACCCCATGACCTTTGTGGTTACTTCAGCGAGACAAAGGAGAGGGGCTCCAATAGTACCTGCTTCAAATAGGTTAAATGCATATAAAGCACTACTTCCTGGTACATGGTAAGAAGTCAACATATATGACTGACTGTCCTTATCATGGCTATTGTCAGCAGCAGCATGAGCAATGCCATGTTTACTGACTCATACAGAGTTCAGAAAGCACCTTCACATTGATCCCATCCTCGCTATATCTCACGAAGCAGGTAGGGCAGAGGTCTTGATCCAGATTGACAGATGGGGAAGCTGTAATTGGAAGATTGCTCAGCTTAAGGTCACACAGCTGGCAAACAAACTCAGATGTCTCCATCCTAGATGGTGTATTTCACCTCACTGCCTCCAGTCTAGCCTCCTGGGACCACATGTGGGAGGGAAGGGGCAATGCGATCATGGGAATTTGGTGTGTCTTCTTGAAAGGAGTGCAGAAGAGCAGGTCTGACAAGTGGATTCAGTGGCTCCTGTTCTCTCTGGGCCCTGGATCAGCTCTGTCCTTCCTTGCTCCCTCCCTCAGTCCCTCCTTGTTGCAGGCATTAACACTCACAGCACGCAGAGACAGGGCAGCAGGATGCTTATTATTTATTCATTGAGAGCACATCAGCCAATTCTTTCTCCATTTTCCTGAGGAGGCAGGTCAAGATGTCAACACGTGCCCTATCAGTCCTGGGGGCTGGATTCACTGGCTGCAGAGGGTGGAGATTTTCTTTAGGTAGGAGAGTGCCCCTGAGACACCCATGAGTGAATGCAATGGAAATTTGCTAAGGAAATGTACAGAGGGGTGGAAAATGGGAAAGAGGTGAAAGAATCTTTCACTGGCCTCTGGTCACCATGGCAACAATGACATCTTTTTTAAAAAAGAAAAAAAGGATAACTGATCATTTTAAGTCAGAGGTGGGTTTTTTTTTTTTTAATACATCAAGACATACCAGATTCCACAGTCTCCCGTAATTCTGGAATAGATGAGTGGAAGGGGAAGTCGGCCCCCAACTCAACAACCAGGCATAGAGTCTTGGGGACAAATGTGGGTCTGAGCCGGGAAGCCTCTGATTTAGTCTCCCTGATTCAGAGCACACTTTTGAAAATAGTCAACCAGATTAGTGGGAACTGAAAGAGCCAGACTTGAGAGCCCAAGCAGCAGGGAGTGACTGTGGAGGGGTGGGACTGACTTTTTCAGAAGAACCGAAGGGGCTCACTCACTGGTAAGGGTGGGGACAAGGACACAGCAAGCTGTGCGGGACCCATGGTTGGCTGAATAGTGCCCTAGTGTCCCCCACCCCCTTCCCCTGTGACTCCAGCTGCAATCCCTGGAATCTATGAATATGTTACTTTATATGGCAAAGGGCACTTTGCAGATGTGATTAAGAATCTTGAGATGGGAGATGATTCTGGATTATGCTGACGGCCCAGTCTAATCACAAGGATCATTATAAAAGGAAGGCAGGAAAACCAGAGTCAGAGTAGGTTGTGACAATGGAAGCAGAGGAAAATAGATGTGATGGCGGAGGCAGGGGCCATGAGCCAAGGAGTGCAGGCAGCCTCTATAAGCTAAAAAGGCATGAAAATGGATTCTCCCCTAGAGCCCCTGGAAGGAATGCTGCCCTGCTAACACCTTGATTTTAGACTTCTGACCTCCGGAACTGTAAGGGAATAAACGTGTGATATTTGAAGCCACTAAGTTTGTGGTAATTTATTATAGTAGCAATAGGAAACTCACATAGGACTAATTTTCATAATGACACTAATCATCCTCATCAAAGTGAAGGGACCGGAAAACAAGGGCCCACCAGTGGACAGTCAGGCTCTCTAAACCTCTGTGTGCCTGGCACCTAAAAGCAGAAAGGCTCCTTTGGATCACGGAGGAAGAAATGTTTCGGGTAGAGGCAGGGCCTGGACTTCAGGGGGAAGCATGCAGCTTTCACGAATGCAGAACCTTCTCTTCTTTTCCACAGAACGGCCAGGGCAGGGGGTGAGGAAGATGGGAATGGGGAACATGAACTTCAGGTCTTTCAGAACATCAGCCACAGTCAGGAGTCTCAAGCTTTCCCAGCCTGTGCAAACAGTTGGGGCAGAAAAATAAAAAAGGGAAGGGAGGTAGATACGGTCAGTGCTCATTAACAAATTCTATCAACTGCCTACGCTCTAAATTTGTGGTGGCCAGTCTGGAAATGAATATATTCTTGTACATTTAAAAAAAATTTTTTTTTATTATTTATACATAATTTAATGAGTTTTACTATTTAAAATGTTAACCAATATTCTTGTACTTTTATGTAATATCAACAACTACTATGCACATGCACCTGTATATACAACATTTTTCTGAAATCTTTCTTCCCTCCACATCCATGTGTCTCCCCTAACTCAGCCATCTTCACCTGTTGTCTGGGTGATGATAACGCCTCCAGCTGGTCCTCCTGCTGCCATGGTTACTGCCTTAAACTGCATCCTTTACTTGCTTTCAAAAATGCTGATGTTACTATGTCATCTCCTAGATAAAAACCTTTCCACAGTTTCCCGTTGCCCTTAGGACAAAAACCGAAATCCTTCACTTATCTAGACTAGCAGCTCCTCAAGGGCAGTGATATTTATTGGCTCAGGTAAGACTCACCAGCAGAACAGGACATGCACCTCGCACAGACTTATTGCATATTTATGTCTTACAAGAGCCTATATAACGCATCTTTTGTGACTCCCACTTCTGCTCCAGAGAGAAGCAAGTTTCTCCTCCTAGTCTTCATACCCTCTTGTTTCCTTGGTCTCCAGTCCCAATTTCCTTGTGTTGCCGATATCTACTCATCCCTGAGGATGTAGCTTAAACATTCTCAGGTTCTCAGATACCTGCCTTGATCCATAGAATAAGTTCCCTTATTATATATTCTTGAACTTCCTCTAGAATAACACTAATCATACTTTGTTTTAACTACTTGTTTAATTATCATGGACCTTAGGCTTGGTGATAGGATTTCTCGACCTCAACATAGTTGACATTTGGGACCAGATGATTCTTTGCTGTGGGTGCTCTCCTGTGTGTTTTAGGACGTTGAGCAGCATCCCTGTAGCAACCTCCTCTCAAGTCACAACAATCAAGAATGTCTCCAGACATCGCCAAACCTCCTGGGGGGCAAAACCGCCGCATGTTGAGAATCACTGCTCTACGACAGGAGGGTCTATGACTAGCTTGTTTACTTTTGCATTTCCAATGCCTAGCAAAGTACCTGGGCCTTAGTAGACACTAATAACTAATAGAGCTTTAAAAATTATGGGTGCCCATCTGTGATATTGTGATGTGATAAGAAATGTATATTTGGTCTCTGTCCTCAGTTCCTGACACAGAGCTCCTAATTCCTTGGAATTTCCTTGGTGATAAGATCCTCTTTAGTTCTAACAAGGCAACTCTTGGTGGGCTCCTGGAGGGGGATGGGTCACCAGAAAGACCAAGCCATGATCAGAAGCCTAGAACTTTCAGCCCCCAGCCCCCACCTTCTGGGGAAGGGAGAGGGGCTAGAGATTGAGTTAACAATGGATCCTGTCTACACGATGATGCCTCCACAAAAATCCATGAACTGTGGGGTTCAGAGAGCCCCAAGAGGACATGGGAACTCCATGTTCCCTTCCCCACACCTGCCCTATGCATGCCTTCCACCTGCCTGTTCATCTATATCTTTGGTAATATGCTTTATGATAAAGCAGTAAATGTAAGTAAAGCACTTTCCTGAGTTCTGTGAGCCATTCTAGCAATGATCGAACCTGAGGAGGGGGTTGTGGGAACCTCTGGTTTATAACCAGTTGGTCAGGACTTGAGTTCTGCATCAGAAGTGCAGACAGTCTTTTGGGACTGAGCCCTTAACCTGTGGGAAATGATGCTAACTCCAGGTAGCGTAAGGATTGGATTAAATTGTAGGATATCCAGCTGGTGTCTGCTGGACAATTGATATGTGGGGAAAAAAAAACCCCACACATCTGGTGTCAGAAGTGAAGTACTGAGTGCTGTGAGTGAGAATATAGTAGGAGAAAAAAAGTTGATTTTTTCCTACACGCCAGGCCTTTGTAGCCACTAGATTGTTTTGCACGTTTCTAGGCAGGCTCATGTGTGCACAGCCCCCTCCCTTCCAGGGTCCATTCTGTCCTTGGAAGTCCTGAAAATGACTTCCCCTGGGGCGCTGGGCAAACGTGAGTCAAAATGAGGACTGTGGATATTCTACAGATTTTAAATACTTATCTCCTTCCAACAGCATATCCTAGCTGACAGATGGCTAGTGAGGTGAACTCTGAGACCCTACACATTAGAGATTCAATACATTAAAAAGCTATTTGGAATAGTGGAAAAGCCAGTGGTCTGAGAGTCAGTTGTACCACCAAAAGCTCTGTGACCCTGGGCAATTCACTCTCCCTCTCTGGACCGCAGCTACCTTAGCTATCAATTGAGGGTCTTGGACTGGGAGATCACTGACTTTTTCTAAACATCTAGAATGCTGTACTTCAGAAAATGGCATCATGGAAGCTGCAGGGAGTAATGGAGCACTTAAGGAAAAAAAAACCATAGAAAAAGAAACAGCTCATCAAATCCAGTATCTACCCACCCCCCCACAACAATACTCTGTTGTCCCTGCCTTGGGATATGTATTGCTTTTACCTTGTATTGTAGTATTTACATGGTGCTAGCTCTGCAGCTGGCCGAGAGCTCCCTGGAGGCAGGCACACTGTGCGTACTTCCCTGCGTCACACAGAGCCTGTCTCACAGCATTGGAGACAGCAGCCACTCAAACAATGCCCACGACACAGGTGGTGCTCCCCAATAACTCATTTAGTCCTCCAATTGGCTTATAAGGTAGAATCTATTATTATCTCCATTTCACAGGTGTGGAAAGTGAGGCACAGGGTTTAAGTAACTTAACCAAACTTGCATAGTGAGTAAGTAGCTACACCAGGACTCCAGCTTAGGCAGACGGGCTCCAGTGTCTCCTTGTACTGCCCCAAGGAAGTGTCCAGCCAATATGTGACGGCAAATTGATTAATGGAATGAATGAATTGTCAAGAGAGGTGCTTTGGCCTCAGGACAGGCTCCAACTCTACACAGAGCCCTGAAAAACACACTACAGGAAAAGCCCCCGGGTGAAGGGCAAGCCACCCCAAGACGTACATTTTTAAATTATGAAAAATAAGACACCCCTAATTCAAAGGCTCCCACACCCACACGCAGTACGGCATTTACCAAGGTTATACAACCAGCCCAAGCACAAACATCTGGGCCTCAGTGAACACCAAACCAGATGTGCCCTGATTGAGCCCCCAAACCTATCTCTCCCAAAGCTTCATTCATGCTCAGATTCAGGAGAAACTCCCAGGTACTGAGGTTTAAAGGAAACAAATAGAAAGAAAGCCCATCTGGCTGGCTTTGCACTCACACGCTGGAGGGCTTGCTCCCCAGGTGGAACACACGTACGTGACAGGCGTCTGGTATTCACTGTGTGCAAAGGGAGCAGCCCCAGAGGCAGCGGCATGAGCGTATGTCCCAGCGCCACCATTTGCTAGCTGTGGAATTTATTTTCCGGAGCCCCAGCCTACTTTGCTGTCTCCCTGGTGATGGTAATATCAAAGAGCCTTGGGAGGACTAAATACATGTGAAAGCAATGTAACGTGTTTGTTTAAAATTGTTCTAAAAAAGGGCACTGTTTACCTTGTCTGCTGTCCATCTTGGCCCTGGAATGACGATTCCAGCTTTTAGTTGGTGTCTACACCTGGAGGTCCATCTTGTCATAAACTTTTCCTGAATAATACCTAAAATACTCTTCCCCCAACCCTTTTTTAAAAAAAATGCAGGGTCTCCCTATGTTGCCCAAGATGGTCTCAAACTCCTGGGCTCAAGTGATCCTCCTGCCTCACCCTCCCAAGCAGCTGGGACTACAGGTGTGCACCACCATGGCTCTTTTAATTCAGAGTATTATAAAAACTGCAAAAGGTTAATTGAGTAGAGAAACAAACACATATTAAGAAGTCAATTTGGACTGGTTTATTAAGTCTGAGTTGGCAGTCCGCACAGTGGTTCAGAGCACCACGGTGGTTCCAGAGCCTGGAAATCAGAGAGGTTTAGGCTGATTATCAGCTGCCCTTGTGTCCCCTTAGGCAAGTTACTTACCTGCCTAAGTCACAGTTTCCTGTTCTCTAAAATGGGCATGATAATAGTAGCCACTTCCTAGGGTTGTTGTGAGTATACATGTGACAGTGTTTGTATAGTGCTTGGCAGATACAACCTTACTTATTATTACTGGAACATACAGCCATCTACATACAGTGCACAAGCATACCTAGTACCAAGCCTTATCGATAAGGCTTCCCTAAAATTGGCAATGCAAGTGGCGAGGGTTGTGCGTGTCCAGATCTGCGTGCTCTCCTTTCTTTTTTTTTTTCTTTTTGTTGCAGCATATTATGGGGGTACAAATGTTAAGGTTACATACATTGCCCTTGCCCCCCTCCCCACTCCAGTCAGAGTCTCAAGCCTGACCATCCCCCAGACGGTGCACATCGCACTCATTATGTATGTATATACCCATCCCCTCCTTCCCCCCTCCCATCTGCCCGACGCCCAATAAATGTTGTTCCTGTGTGTCCACTCGTGCTCTCCTTTCAATATCTTGTTTCCAGGTTACCTTTACTGGACCAGATCCTATTCTAGTATATATCAGTCAACAGCAGAGAGAATGTCCTCAAGTCATGGCAGATCTGCTACTGCAGATAGTTTCATTCTCTGGATTGCTCTAAGACTTGCTGTCTTAACCACGATGACAATGACGCTTTCGGCTGCACAAACTTCAACTGCTCTGAGTAGTTCAGTTTCTGTTTGCAAATGCAAAGTCGTTGTGCATTAAAAGGGAATGTTGGAGGTGTCTTTAATCATCTTAAGTGCCTTGCCCAATGAATGCCTGGATCAAAATAGGTGCTCTATAAGAATTTATTGAATGAATAAATAATACTTCTGAAAAATGCCTGCTACAAAATGCTTACAAATATCCTCACTAAAAGTATTTGCTGCAGCCACAGTGGAAGAAGTTTCCTAGACTTCTGGGCACTGCTCCATTACTCAGGAGAGTTTCTTCTCTGGGCATCAAATGTTCTCCTTAAATGTAGCAGCTCATGATTAAAAATTATTCCCATTCAATACAATGTGACTTTGTCCCCGTTTTTCAGTGTAACTATTTTGTCTTAACTTACGTGGAGATTTCAAACTTAGTTTGAAAACTGGGAAAACCTTTAAAACTATAATTTCTACTGTTATATGTGAGTTAACAAGCTAGGAGGGGTTTAAACCAAAAGGAGCCTGAATTACTCTCCGGGCCCAATTTTCAGTAGATATAACCATTTTTTTTATTTTTATTTTTTTTATTGGGGGAAAACTACAAAGCATTTACAGTACAATGTTTACAGTCACAATTTGTAGTGAGCTGATTTCCCAAAATATATTACCACTCAAGTTGACTTATCTTGTTACATTAAAAAATCTACTCTGTCAAAGTA
>CAUYRT010066860.1:0-13786 GCA_963574885.1 Lepilemur ruficaudatus | reverse complement strand
ACCCCATCCTTCAGATGAATTTGGAGATTCCTCATAGAATATTTTTTATTGCTTTCATCAGTGCTTTGCAGTTGTCAACATACAAGTCCTGTACATGTTTTGTTAGATTTACATCTAAGTATTTCATTTTTAAGTGATTATGAATGGTATTGCATTTCTAATTTAAGTGTATATGTGTTCATTGCTTTTATATAGAAATACAATTGTTTTTTGTATGTTAAACTTTGTCCTGTGACCTTACTGTAGTCACTTATTTTAGGAGTTTTTCATAGATTCCTTGGAAATGTCTTTGTAAACTTATGTCATCAGCAAACAGGGACAGTTTCATTTCTTCCTGTCTGATCTATATGTCATTTATTTCCTTTTTTTGTCATAATGCGTTGTCTAGAACTTCATCCCCATGTTGGGTAAGAATGATGCAAGCAGGACACACTTGCCTAGTTCTCAATCTGAGAGGAGAAAGAATTCAGTCTTTCATGATATTAGCTGAAGCCTTCTTTTTGTAGATGTTCTTTATCAGACTGAAGGAATTCCCCATTATTCTTAGTTTTCTGGGAGCTTATATCATGAAAGATGTTGAATTTTGTCAGATTTTTTTGCATCAATTTAAATGATCATTTTTCTTTTGATTTTTCTTCCTTAGCCAGTTAATATAGTAGATTATATTGACTGATTTTCAAACCAGCCTTGCATCTCAAGAATAAAGCATACTTTGTCATGGATCATATTTTTTAAATATATTGCCGAAATCTATATTCTTACTTTTTATTAGGATTTCTATGTCCATATTTATGAAGGATATTGTTGTTTAATTTTCTTCCTCTGTATTGCCTTTCACTGATTTGATATCAGGATAATATCAGCTATGTAAAATGAGTTGGGAAATGTTCTCTTTGTTTTCTGGAAGAGAGTGTATGGAATTTACATGAATTATTTTTTAAACTTTTGATAGAATTTTCCAGTGAAAGCTTCTGGTCCTAGAGACCTTCTTTTTGGGAAGTTTTAAAATTACAAATTCAATATCCTCTCTTTTTAGAATTCCAATGACCCAAATGTTAAATCTTTTGTAATAATCCCATATATCCCTTATGAACAGGCTTAGTCAGTCTGTTTTCTAATCATTGTCCATATTTGTAATTTTTATTGTTGTATATTCATAGTCACTGATTCTTTCCTCTGTTCTTTTCATTCTGCTTTTGATCCCATCCAGTGAGTTTTTAATATGATTGTTATATTTTTAAATTTTAAATTTCCATTTTCTTCTTGATATCTTCTTTCTCTGCTATGACTTTCCATATTTTCTTTCATTTCTGGCACATTCGTATTTGCTCATTGGAGCATTTTTATCAAGGCTGCTTTTAAAGTCCTTGCCAAATAATTTTAACATATTTTATTGTGTACTTCAACTATTTTATTTTAGATACTGTTAGAAACCACTGTTCGGTGCTTAGAGTATTTTATATTCTATATATTTGTCAGAGAAAGTCCAATTAAGATTAATAAAGTAGATTTTTCTGGCTCTAAGACAGCTTGTTATAAAGGGTAATCAATAAAAGATATAAAATTGATAGTTTGAGAATATAAACTAATGCCGTAAATAATAGCAATATTTTTCTTTGTTGTAATCTTCAAGTATTTAAATTTAAAGTATTTAAGATTTTTTTTTTAATAAGAATAATCAGTTGGGTTATCTAGAAGCAGATTATATGCAAGTGTCTTCTAAATATATGTTTACATTACATGCATAGCATCTTAACCTGGGCAATTTTTCATGAATCTGCCTCATAATTTGTTTTATGGTATCTTTCTGGAGATATACTTTTCTTTTCTCAGTACTCATGAGACTATCTAAAATATGTTGCAAGCACTCTTATGGTGATACAATATTAAGAAATTTAATTGACAAAATACAGATTGCTTGTGCATGTTAAACATTAAACATGTAGAATGCATGCAAACACTGAAGATTCCTGAGTGATCTTAGCCTGAAAAGTGTACTCACCTCATCTGCAACCATTGACACTTATTCCCTTTTCTGGGATAGCAGGAGGGACTTGGTAGGCACTTATTTTTGTTCAGTTTCTCAGCTTTATCCATACTCTATGGGCATGAAAAGTCTTAGAGACAACTGGAAAAACCATCTCAGCTCTACCTATGCTCCAACAACTATTTATCCCTTATGATGGGTCTTCATCCTTCTCTACGTTATTTGAGCTGTTATCAAAGCAGCCCACCCTAACCCTCACCTTCCTAGGAGTGAGGAGTCACTGTCCAGTAAAGCCACCCATATTACCCCACTTCTCCAGACCCTTGAGAGGGAGGGGCATACATTTGGTATATTGGAGGTTATTATTGGTTTTCTTCTTTAGGGATAGGCCCCCAAAACTCGCTTTCTCTCCTGTTGCTTCTTTTCTCCATGTATAATTCTCTAAAGACCTCTCTGCTGACTCTGTTAACAATATTTTCTACCCTGTTTTTCATCATATTTGGTTGTTATAATTTTATATGTAAATAAGTGAAACAAATACTATAAAATGCTTAAAATGCTTAACACAATGATAGAAAGTACTTGGTAAAGGCCAGATATCATAATTTTTCTAACTATTAATTTACAATAATGTTCAATAAAATATTTTGTATTAGTTAAAGAAATAACTATAACTTATTAACTATGACGTAAAGTGGTATTTTAATGAAATAGCTTTGATAACAGTGACAGGAAAAATGCATTTAACCCTAAGCCTCCATATTAAATTACTTTTACTATCAGTAAGATTTTAAGGGGAGTGCTTTTTATTTCTAAATCTTTTTTATAATGGTCTCCTTTCTCTAATTAATAAATATTTTGTGCATGATTATCAAAATATGAAAGCACAAGTACTAAGTAAGTCGAACATTTATAAGTCTGATCCTCCCTCCATCTCCTCTACTGCTTCCCATAAAGAGACCAGGCTGTGGCTCATTCCACTCTCTAGGGCAGAGTGGGTGTGCAGAGTTCACCTAATACATGTTGACTTTTCTCCCAAACCAGTGACCCACTGGCATGGGAGCTGAACTGTGTCTTCTTTGCCTGAGGACATGTGGCAATAGTGTGACACTGGCACTCTGCTAAGGGAGGAGAAGTCACCAAAGGTGAACTAAAGAATCATTATAAAAGAAACTGTTTAACTGAATCAAAACTGACATTTTGGCTTCAGCTACACTATACAAACACTGATTTTTCCCTTCTTTGTGATTAATGAGAGACAGTAACAAAATAGAAGAATTTTAAATGATAAGGAGTAAATATCATTTGTAAATTCTCTTAATCACAGAATCACAAACAAAAGAACATAGAATTTTTAAACATTACAACATGCTTGCATCACCAAGAAGTAGTTTACACTGTGAAGACACTGTAATATAATAGATACAGAAACTATGAAT
Organism: Lepilemur ruficaudatus; assembly: GCA_963574885.1. Lineage (NCBI taxonomy): Eukaryota > Metazoa > Chordata > Mammalia > Primates > Lepilemuridae > Lepilemur > Lepilemur ruficaudatus. The sequence goes on along the minus strand of CAUYRT010066860.1, from coordinate 10,360 downwards.
ATTTCCTTAAATGACAATGGATTTCAATGTTTGTCTTACCTGTGATCAAGACATTGAAAATATAATTGTTATTTTTTAACTCAGTATGTTCATAAACATTCTATGTCCAATTATTTCTTGATGTTTTAATTCAGGTAAAATTATGACACTATGAAAATATCAAAAGAACAACTCCAAACTAGGTTGAAAGCGTGCAAAAAGAGAATTATATTGTCAGTATTATTCTACATCCATAATTATACATCTTTCATTTAATTCACCATTTTTGATGTCATATTTTTCTGTCTTCCCTCTCCCCACAAGATTTTACCCAACACTTCATAGTTCACAGAGTCACAACACAATCGTATGCAATTTCTTTATTAGTTAACCAATGAGAAAATGAACATTAAATGTTCTATACTGTATTACATAGCAAAGGTACAAATTATAAAAGAAGTCAAAGATATTAGGATCCTAATTTCAAATAGCTTCTAGCTTTATTAGGGTAAACAAAGCATAGAGAAGTGCAAAAATTGCCAGAACAGTGTGTAATCAAATGGCAGATCTTGGTGTGCCACATGAAATTGTGTGAACCTTCAATAAAAAGAAATTGTTGCATAATGTATAAATCTATGAAATAGCTCTCTTCATGCCCCTTTATGGTGCTGCATATTTGGTATCTTCATAAACCCTAAATTCATCCAATCTTTCTTCTACTTTTTGTCATCTGTTCTATCCCTCCCATCACCTTCTGCTGAAGATGAAGCAGCACAACAGAGAACAGCAGGGGACTCTCAAGATCAGGAAATTTATTTGGAGAGCAGCCATTGAAAACATACTCTTTACCCACTGTGTGCCAGGCACTGCACTAGACACGTTGCTTCCATTATCTTATTTAGTCCTTCACATTGCCATATGAGGTACAATTCTTATTATTATGCCCTTTTAATGGATGAGTAAACAGGAGTTAAGAAAGGTTTCATAATTTGTCTCAGTTCACACACTGACAAATTATGAAAACTTTCTTCACTCCTGTTTTAGTTTCCAATTTCTGATAGAGAAAGTCATTTTAAATGAAAGCTGTTTCCTCCAAAATATGGGAATCATATTGTCACAATTGATTGAAACTTGAGGTAACCAGTAATGGTTTGTGGACCACTGACATCAATGAATACAAACTAGAGAACAAAAACCAAATATATATATATATATTTCTTTTCTATAATTTTGTTTTCCTTTTCTTTCTAATCCCTTTATCCATGATGTTAATTCTTTGGTATTGGTTATGGCCAGAAAATCAATATAGAGCTATATCTTAGAGTTCTGAGAACATTACTTTTGGTTGAGAAATAATATTGCAGAATGAAATTGGTACCTTGAGTTTAAACTGCTATCATAACCTGGTGATGCTTTTGTTTTCTAAATTTTGTTGATGTAGGCTTGGTGTTTGGATATCTTATTGGCTTTATTGACCAAGTAAATCTTTAGAAGTACTAAATCCCTTAACATTTTGGTGGTGGCTCACAGTTTCAGAAGTGCAGAAGGAGTTCCACCTGTTTCAGCGACAGATGATTCAGGCTGCTGCTGCAGATAAAAACCATCTGGCAGGGACTAGGTAGAATAAGAAATAATGGAGGAAGGGCACGTTTCCAACTTCAACTTTTCTGGGAAAAAATAAAGGGAGAAGTTTCAAATTGGGACTGTCTTAGTCTATTTTGTGCTGCTATAACAGAATACTACAGTCTGAGTAATTTATAGTGAACAGAAATTGATTGGCTCATGGTTCTGTAGGATGGGAAATCTAATATCAAGGGGCCCACATCTGCCAAACGCCTTCTTGCTGTGCCATAACAAGAGAGGGTGCAAAAGCAAGAGGGGGCCAGACTCATGTTTCTATGAGGAACCTACTCCTGTGATAATGGTATTAATCTATTTATGAGGACACTCCCATGACCCAAACTCGTCCCCCGAGACCCCACCTTCTTACATCACTGCATTAGAAATCAAGTTTTCAATACATGAGCTTTGGGGGACACATTCAAACCATAGAAGAGACTTTAAATTTTCTTTGGAAACAATAAATTACCGGCAGAAGGTTGCCTGTTATTATCTCTTAGAAGGCATCAGCACACTACTCCTGTATTTAAATAATTGGCATGATGGTGTTTTCAAGCTAGCTGTCACCTGGTGTACACTAGAAAACCTTGTTTTGCAAGCTTAGTTGGGTAACAGAAACTTTCAAAGTGAGATTCAGAATGGATTTCTTGTTTTGTGTGTAAGGCAAATTTTGAATAAACCTAGTGCATTTCGCTGAACTATTTCAAATACTCTAGAAGTAAAATCAAAGGGATCTCGAAGAAATACAGTTCCTGATTTATTGATCTAAGAAAGAATTTTAGTGCAAGGCTAAGGGAAGTTATGGGCAGCAATTCTCCGATATTTGTGATCATTTTCCACAAAGGAAATTTTCACACTCTTGGTTGATTATGGTATTTGCTATTAATCCTCATCATTTAAATAAAAGGTATATGGAAAAGTCAGGAGTATGTTGCTATTTAGGAGAAAGTCAAGATGCTTGTCTGTTCCCTGCTTTTAATAATACAACTCAGTTCCAACTTCATCCCCAAGGAGAAGGATTTTAATCCAATCTTTTCAAGTTGAAGATATTATAATGAGCTAAAGTTCAAAGAGAAGGTGTTTCAAAAGGATTAGAGTTCAGGGTGGCATGTTTCTTTAAATTCTCTCTTCTTCCACAAAGCTAAGGGAAACCCTTCAGGAAACACTTGAAAAAGGTGTAAGGCAGGGAATCTAGTGCATCTCCACCACTGGCATGGGGGAAACTTGCTTGTTCTTCATGTTCTTGAAGCAGGTACATATGATTTGGCACTATTTCAAACTGGAGTTTGAAATTACTTTGGGGATCTTTCAGTCAACTTTGGTTTGGATTATTCGGATTTACTTTGTTTAGTAATCTTCATTCTCTCTGGCTAGTCCATTAGAGAATTATAGATGATTCAAGGCAAAAGTTCACTCATAGTAAAATGGTAATTTTCCTTTTTCTGGACATGTTTTTCCTTCAGAAACCCAATGAGAAAAATTGGTAAGTCCTGGGCTATTTTTATAACTAGGTTCTAACGTCATTTTAAACTTACTTTAATATGCCCCACCTTGATATTGCCAGATGTAATTGACAGCTACTGCCATGCCTTTATACATTATATACACAAATATATATAACTATTGATATTGTCTACCCTGGCTGGTCTTATCCTATTATTTCTACTTCAATCAAAGTCCCAGTTTGTTATCATTAATCTGGTAAGTAAAATAGAGCAGATTCTCATGACCCTTTGGCCTTAGATATGTGTGTTTTTTAAATGGTCCTCTGATTTAAGACTCGATTTGAGTAAGGACTTTTGAGTCAAGTGGGATATTCAATGATATTAAAAGAGCCACCCTGTGTTAAACTAGCCATATGACTCCAATTGACCTTATGAAAATATAATTGCTAAGTATATGCATATCAAATATCCATTACCTCTAACTCTTTCAACATCATTTGAAACTATGGCCCCATGAAGAGCCAGATTTCAATTGATTTAAGATGTTATGTTGGATTTTGATTCTATGCAAATCTGGATTTTTTTCTCTCTTCCTATAATATACTAGAGTTTTTACCTACACACATATTTGCAGTTATGAAGAGAGTCCAATCTTGTGCATGAAGCATCAACAGTGTAAAGAGTCTTCCAAGATGGCTTAAATGTAACTGAAAAAGGTTTTGTAATCCAACCATTATTTATATATGATTGTAGATTTCGAGTATTTACTTTATGGAGAGCACATTTCATGTGTACAATATATTATTTTCAATAATTACAAAAAAAACTAACTTGAACTTTCAGTTGAATTAAGCCACCTATTTTATAATGTTATAAAATTGGAAATCATTCTATTATTTTTGAAGAGATTTCAGACACTACAGAGGGAGAAAAAGGATGTTTCCATTATTCCTAATTATATCAATATATTTTAGACATTTACCATATATTTTTTCCAAAACCATATGCACATTCAACAAATAAAAGTTCTAAAGGATAATTTTAGAATTTAAACTTCTAAAGACTAAAATATTATTTATGATTATTAAAATCAACATGATAGAATAAAAATAATTTGAATTTTAGAGTCAGGAAGATGTAAAGTTGAATCTCAGCCCTACCACTTCTTAACTATAGAATATTTGGCAAATGAATTTAACTCTTTGAATTTTATTTCCCTCATTTGTAAAATGGTATTAATGCTATATATAAATCCTAACTTTCAGAGATGATAGAATAATTATATTTGGAACACCTGATATTAATGATAACAAATAGCCATATATTTTCCATCTTTTACATAATTATAGGTTATTTTATGTTTAATATGAGTTAATATTATTATATAGTAATATTATTATATATTAACAATCATCACATTATTACATTTGGGACTAATAATAATCATAGTCTGTTGGTATCAGAAGTGTTATTATCCTCTTTGTGTAATATATAAATGAGAAAGTTAAAACAGTACATGTGATTGTTAAGAACACGAACTTTGGAACCTGATTGTCATGATTTCAATCTCAGCTGCCTCCCACACAAGCTATATGACCTTGGATAAGTTACTTCAATTCTGTGTGTTTTGCTCCCATTTTCTGTAAAATTGGTACAATGAAAACATCATAAAAATATTGTATATAACAATCTTATAAGAGTCACTGCTACATGACACATTATTACATGAAACAGAACATGCAGTAACTCTTTTCCTTACCAGAGTGCGTTGATAATGAACAAACTATGCGGATTTCAAACCAGAGTCCCAGCCTGAGTTATGATTATTGATTCTCATAAATGTATTGCCTCCAAAGTCACTGACACTGACTGAAGAATGCCTACTAACCCCTGCCTGATTCATTAATTAGACTGTTGCTGTGGACCCAGGATCATCGACTCCATAAATCTCTGGCTGAAATCCCCTTTATTGGCATTCTAGGTTCCCAAAGAGCGCTCACCCAGTGTGAAAGCAAATGCAGTCACATTTATAAACATAAATAAATTATTAATGATACATCTATTTGGCCAGGAATTATATCAAGAAGGATTGTAACAAGTGATAAATATAAAGGATTCACTTTTTGAAGTTGCATTTCTGCTTTTATTTCAACTCCAGTTTTGCCAAAAAGTCCACAGGAATGATAATCAAGATATGAAATTTATAATCAAAGGTACTGAATTGTATTAAAGTTTCAGATTTGGTTTCATTTGGAAAGTACATCCTTTGTTTATGAGGTAAAAGGAAAGCATTTTTCCCACTTTTTAAAAAGACTTTTACCTGTTCACTCTGCATTTAAAACCACATTTTCTAAGGACAGCAGAGAAAAGCTCTTCTTTAAGAGTTTTCAGAACATTGCTGATTCTTACTGGATGTTTTCAAACTCTGCAAAAGAACGTACACAGCAAAACTCTCCAAATGTCAAATGCCTTAAATAATGGCGGGAAATAAGTTGTCAGATTGATAGAAACTTTTATCTATCTCCTAACTCAGGGGAAGTAGAAAGCTATACCCTGAAAACTATATTGAAACAAACCAGGGATAAAAAAGGCCACTTTTTTTTTTTTTTTTTTTTAGAAAGAGTCTCACTCTGTTGCCTGGGCTGTAGAGTGCCGTGGCATCGGCCTAGCTCACAGCAACCTCAAACTCCTGGGCTCAAGCAATCCTTCTGCCTCAGCCTCCCGAGCAGCTGGGACTACAAGCATGCACCACCATGCCCGGCTAATATTTTACATATATTTTTAGTTGTCCAATTAATTTCTTTCTATTTATAGTAGAGACAGGGTCTTGCTCTTGCTCAGGCTGGTCTTGAACTCCTGACCTTGAGCGATCCACCCGCCTCAGCCTCCCAGAGTGGTAGGATTACAGGCGTGAGCCACCGCGCCCGGCCAAGGCCACTTTTTTTTAAGAGACTGTGTGCCTTTGAAGCCATCCCAGAAAGTGTTCCATAAGCTTCATGGGATTCGACATAAGTGATGCAGATAAATTTTGTGTGACTGTGGATGCATGTCCATAGCTGATTTTGACTGTGAGAGGTGAAGATATCATCAAAGAAAGTGTAGTTTAAATGTGGAAGACTTTCACAATGGCAAACAAGTTATCATTGAAGAGAGTATTTAGAATTTGATTTATGGATTCCTAAAAAATAAGCTAGCCAAAATACATCTTAAAATTTCATTGGGTGAGATTTTTAATGTATGTAGTTATTTCCTATAAGTAGTTTTTACCTAAGTGTGAAATAGAATATATGGTTTTCTAGGGTCTGAGATTCATAGATTTGAAATAAACACAGCAGTTATTTCACCCCACTTTCCATAGCGTCTCTGCCAGGCAGTGATTTAACCTTTGCTGGAAACTATGAAAATAATAGCTACCATTTACTAAGTGTTCATTTGTGCTGGGTACTGTGCTAAGTACCTCATAATTATCCCACTTAATCATCACAATAACCTCATGAAGAAGACATTATTATTGTCATTTTTTGAGAAAACTGAGGTTTAGAGCATTTGCTATTTTGTTCAAGGTCAAACAACTAATAAGACGTGTTACAAAATATGAACTCAGATCCATTTACTTCCAGAGTGTGTGTTCTTAATACATATATTATGCTATTTGAGTTTTGTGGAGAGACAGCTTTAATTCTTAGAAAAGTTTTCTTACATTGAGCTGAAATATACATTTCTATAAATTTCAGAATAAACTTATTATTTCTTTACCTGTCTTTTAAATAAGGTTTATTTAAAAGATTTCCTTTTAGTCTGTTTTTTTTTTGAGTAAATATTTCAGGTAAAAATATAAATTTATCTTTGAAGGGAAAAAATAGGTTATGGAGTTATGAGAACGTAGAGCAAGCTTCATGAAAGCTCTCTTTCTACGTCATCAATCTACTATGTTACCTAAATTTTTCCAACATGTAGGATTAAGGAGCCATCTCCAGAAGTCCCTAGCAAGACCATATGATACTTATGGTGGGTAAAATAATTGTACATCAGCGTGGATTAGTTTATCCATTAGTTGTTACCATATAGAGAAGAGACCTAGGAGGGGATGATATAGGACAGGTGTGTTCTGATGGATCTACTATACAGGAATAGATATTGAAAATGGGATATATTCAGATGTAGATCAAGTATAAAATGTATAACTGTTTATAATCACACGTTTAACCAATCTTCTCATCAAAATACTTTCCTTCACGGAACTATAATAACAAAATTTTTTCCAATACTCCTTAATTTATATGAGTGTACCATTTACTTGTTTACCAAATTTTGTACTGAAATACAACTGTCCCTAACAAACTCAGTGTGACTTAATTTAACAGATTTCATTATTTTCTATGAGAAGTAACTGAGATGGGAAGGAAAGAAATTGAAGAGATAAGTAATACTCCAACTTTAGCTTGCATCTGAATCATCTGGAAGACTGTGCTGCACGTCCAGAGTTTCTCGCTCAATAGAACTTGGGTTGGGGAGGCTAAGAATTTGCATTTCTAGTAAGTTCACAGATGATGATGATGATGTTGCCAGTCCCAGGGCTACACTTGAAGAACTACTGGGCTACGGAGCAGTATAGAAAGGGAAATAGAGAAGTGACAAAAGGGAAAAGGTATACTGCAGCCTAACCTTACTCAACATATAGAATATTCATGTTAGATTCATAGCAATCATCGTATAAGCCTATCTCTTCTTACAGATAAAAAAATTAAGGCTTACAAACTCAAAGTGGTGTACCCCATTAGTGAATACTGGTGAGCTATTATGAGAACTTTCTTACTTAGCTTTGCATTTTAGTGATGAATAGAGTCTTTCAAATTCAAGGTACTGAAGAACCAGTTGAAGAGCTTGTGAAAAATGTGGATTCCTAGACCCCATTCTGGACTCAGAGCCCAGACAATCTGCATTTTAATAAATTCTCTTGCTCACTCAGATAAAGAGTATAAGGACAGCACTTTAATAATGAGGGCAAATAAAATCAGGTGCTAGGGAAGCCTCATTTAGGAGAAGCAGAGATCTACCTGAACACAAGGGCAAGCTATGGCGCCTAGGAGGAACTGCAGTAGAGTGGGTAAGTTGGGTTCCTATTTGCCATCCAACAAAGTGGTTCAAAACAGATAGTGGTTGTGGAAACAGGAAACCAGTATATTTGTCAGAACACCCTGCTCTTTGTATATAAGGGTATTAGATTTGTAGAGCATGTGAACAAGGAGCACATATGTCTAATCCTCACGTGGCAGGAGCCAACTCTACCCTGATACAGTTCCCCTCTAAGTGGGCACATGGAAGAATAATTTCTGAGCTATATGATCATTTGTAGTGTCATCCCGTTAGGGGCTTATAACCATTGTCCCTACAGCACAAATGGGAGATCCAACAGGAGAAGGAAAAGACAAAATGCGGCTTGCTGAGCTTTCCCTTTAATTTTTATTTGCCCCAAATCTCAATTGTACTCTTATTCCTAATTAAGAAAACCATTATTATCAATTTTTCATCTTTCTTTTGTTACTCTGCCTTAGCAGCTTAGTGTGAAAGCAATTGTCCCCATCAACGTGGCAGACCATGAAATTCCCTTGCCTATCCCATTATTTGTGTAAATATGTCACAAAAATAAAAGCATTTTTTAAAAAGATAAGGAAATAATTAAAAATCCATAAAATTTCTTTTTGATGAGTAAATTTGGATTTTTAAGGGCACGAAAATGAAAAATACATTTTTATGAGCACTGAAGGTCGTCTTTGAAAACCTGTCATAAGTCAACTCGCTATATATAGGACACATTAGATTGGAATAAAGGTGAAATCAATTCCTATATGAATGCATATTCCACTTTAACTCTAGGAAAAATGATGTATCTCTGCAAATCATTTTCCTTGTGCTTTCTAAGAAAATAAGTCCTGAATTACAAAAATTACTTCTCCGAACTCCTTGTAGATTCCTTCAATGAATAAAGCCAAAGGAGCTTAAATGGCTTTTAAGGTATCTCATGATTGACCTCCTTTTTCCCTATTCCAATTTGATCTTTTATAACCCCACTCTCCCAACACCTCTTCTCCCTCCCCCCTCCTCCTCTGCACTTATAATCTTACCTTTCTTAATCACAGTTAGATTTACCATGAGCCTGATGAACTTGATATGCCAGGGACACTTACTTGCACAAGCCCTCGAGTGTTAGAAGTTGCTAGGAGTTTAGAGAGTTGTGAGTGAAGGTCTGAAAAGTCAGGTTGCAATCAGGAAACATTACTATGCAAGCATTTTTGAGAAATTGCCTAAAGATATCTCAGAAGGAAGATTCTTGCATCTCCAAGCTTCCAGTAATTTGATGGAATTTCATCTTTTATTCTAAATTAGTATTTACTTTTATATCTAATTTTTAGTCTTAAATGGCCATAAATTACATGTTTTAGGCCCACAATACCTGTCCCATTCCCAATATGTTCTCCTTTTTAATGTAGTTGTTACCTTGCACTCTCCCAGTACTTCTTCCCTTTCCCATATCTCTCTATATAAAAATATCTCCATTCTTTAAATTTTAGCTCAAATGCTATAGCCTTCTCAACTATCATTACTCTAATCAATGTAAATCTCATCTCTATACTCACTGTATTTCATCTCCCTTGAATCATAAATCCCATTGTATCTTCAATTACACATCATTGGTTACATATTTTTAGGACAAAAACCATATCTGGTACCTCTTAGTTCTAAGTGACTAACAAAGTGTTTAAGCTGAGGATTTCTAAACCCCGAAGCTTCCCTGCAATGATATAATCCATATTCCTTCTATTAATAATTTGTGTCCCCTATGGCCAAAATGTCCTGGCACAAAGAAAAATTACATCTGGTTGTAAATGTTACTTCCATTAGCTGGAGCATCATTCAAACCCAGACTTTTACCCCCAGCCAATATTTTTGAAAATGATGTGTTTAAAGTCTTAGTGAGACTTTATTTCTCTTTGAGAATATAGGATGAATGATTTGTTAAAGTCCAATTAAAGTGAACTAAAATATAAGCAGAATAGAATTAGTTCAAAAAAAGAGAGAGAAATGATATGTACAGCAATGGTTAATAAAGGGAACAATGAGAAAGTAAACTAGATGTTCACTTTTAAAAATGATTGGTATTTGGGCCGGGTGCGGTGGCTCACGCCTGTAATCCTAGCACTCTGGGAGGCCGAGGCGGGCGGATCGCTCAAGGTCAGGAGTTCGAAACCAGCCTGAGCAAGAGCAAGACCCCGTCTCTACTATAAATAGAAAGAAAGAAATTAATTGGCCAACTA
>CAUYRT010066859.1:0-54696 GCA_963574885.1 Lepilemur ruficaudatus | reverse complement strand
CTCCGAAAGGAAAAACTACCAACACCGCCCGAGAAGTAACCCGCCCTCCCCCGATGGCAGCAAGGCTCAGGAATGAGTCACCCGCACCCCCCCCCCCCCCCCCCCGTCGCTGGCCTGAGTCGGCTCCCACGAGCGCACGGGAGGGGGGATTCTTCCCAGCTGCCCGGAACCACCCGGCAAAACGCCCGAGGTGCGGGGTGGCAGCTCCATCCCCGCACCTCCGGGGCCAGGCTGGCGGTGGCCTTTGGGGACACTGGATGGTCCGGGGGGAGGGGAGGGGCACGTCCAGGAAAAGTACTGGCAGCCTGGGAGTGTTTGCTTTCTTTCTTATTTTTAAAACTCTGTTCTAATCTCTATTGTTCTAACGAGGGTGGGGACATCTTGACAAACCAAAGGTGCGGGGGGGCCCCCCGCAGGGACAGCAGGCAGCGTGGGGGCGGGGAGAGGGTCGACGCTGGCCGACAGCCAGATCATGTTGGAACTTGATTGCACAGAGCACTAGGGAGCTATGGAAGGCTCTTGAGCAGGGGAGGAGCATGCTGAGAGCTGGCCCCCAACAAGAGGCTCGGGTGTCTTGAAGGTGGCGACATCCACCTGCAAGAGGAGATGCCAGGTGCCAGCTGGTGACGGACGAATGTCACGGAAGCCACAATGCGAGTTTTCCAGCGGGGCGATGACCAGCCGGCGGGACCTCCCCCTTCTGCCACACTGTACCCACGAAGCATGACTCTGCCGGAATCCCTCGGCCAACCACACGCTGCCACCCCCCCCACCAAGCGACCAGCGGGTGAAGGACACTCTGTGAGTCACTGGGGCACTTTCCTCGTGCCCAGAGAAAGACAGACCCCGGGAAGCCGGGGACTCTCGGAATGTCCCGGCACCTACTAGAGACCTCTCGGAGACGTGGCCCGGGCGTCCGGGGCCGGGAAGGACCCGAGTGGGGAGGAGGTGACAGTCCTCCCTCGTCACCTCGTCCTCTGGAACATCAGTCCCATCATCCCGGCCCTCACGCCTGCAGTCCCAGCACTCCGGGAGGCCGAGGTGGGAGGATCGCTACTTGGCAGAAACCGCCTTGGATTGTTCATTAACCTCCTCCCGATACCGATCTCCTCTCCCTCCTTGAGCACCATGGGTGGTGTTTGAGGCCGTTTGGCTTCCCTCCCGCCCTCCCGCGCCGGCACCGCGCCCGGCACGTAGTAGGTGCTCAATTTGCTGGTGCCGTGTGAACTGGGTTAAGTCGCCATCCCCAGGGGCCCTTCTCTGGGGCGGAGGGAAGAGCCCATGGGTCCGATCTCGCAGGTTTTCCGAGAAGGAAGGAGAGAAGGTGCAGGGCAGGCTCGGGCCACCCCTCCGCCCACCTCCTGCCCAAGTTCAAAGTCCCTGGGGACACGGGGGGGGATGGGGGAGCGTCTCATTCACTGAGCAGGCAGCACTCGGGCACGATTACACAGGACACACAGGGTCAGCGCTTCCCAGATGCAGCCTCGCTGCTCAGAACGGCCAGGCACGGAGCCGTCTGTCCTGCCGTCCCACCGGTCCGCAGTGCCCTGTCATGTCCACGGACTGGGCGGCAGAACTGGGGATGGTAACGGGGCTACTCCTGTCCACAACACAGAAGGACAGTGAGCGTCTAGACAGATGCGGAGTAACGCCAGGATGGGAGAGGAAATCAGAACCGAAAGAAGAACGGACCCAGAAAGGCACAGAAAGGAGTCTCATGTCCTCAGCAACGCCCGAGGGAAGCAGCCAAAGCTGTACGCATAGGAAAATGCATAGCCTTATATAAGCAAAGATCAATGGTAGTCGGACGGATGGGCTGAGGACAAGCTGCGCATTTTAACGCAGCAGAAGGATCCCTTTTTAGTTTGGGGACAGGGACACCCTCCGATCGATCTGGGTGGCGGTTATGCAGGTCCATGCATTTGTAAGAACTCATCAGACCGGGACAGAATGTTTGCATCTCACCCGCACGTAAATTAGACCTCGATTTAAAAATGTTTTTTAGGCCGGGTGCGGTGGCTCATGTCTGTCATCCCAGGACTCTGGGAGGCCGAGGCAGGAGGATCGCCCGAGGTCAGGAGTTTGACACCAGCTTGAGCAGGAGCGAGACCCCGTCTCTACTAAAAATAGAAAGAAATTAGCTGGACAACTTAAAATATATAGAAAAAATTGGCCGGGCGTGGTGGCTCATGTCTGTAGTACCAGCTACTTGGGAGGCTGAGGCAGGAGGATCACTTGAGCCCAGGAGTCTGAGTTTGGTGTGAGCAAGGCTGACGCCACGGCACTGTAGCCCAGGTGACAGAGCGAGACTCTGTCTCAAAAAAAAATAAATAAAAATAAAAATAAAAATACATTTTGAAAATCATGCAGGGAAACTTAAAAAAATACAAGCTCCCAGCCCCGTGGGTCCGAGCCTGCAAGGCAACTCCAAGATCACCTCCCGCCCGCTCCCCCACCCTCAGTCACCCCTGAGTCTCCTTCCCGGCACCCCACGGATGACAGTGTGTCCCATGTCACCGCAGCTGCCAACTGCTCCTATCTCTGTCTGGGCCGAGCCAACCTCCTACCCCAAATCCAGAGCCTGCCCGGCACTGACCAAGGTTTATTAACTGACCACACGAGGCCCGGTGGGAAAGACCTCCCGTTCTCCCATGAGGGCCACCCCTGGGCACTGCCAGGTCCCTGGTCCCCCCCGTGCCCCGAGAACCCACAAACTCAAACAGATGCTTGGAGCAGGGCACAAGGGCCAGCAAGAAGCCAGACGCAGCCCCCCCAAAAATCTCACTTTTGCAGACAGCCTTCTGCAGGAGCAGGGATCAGCCTCTACCCGCCAGGGTGGCCCTGGGGTCCCCAGATTCCCACACAGACCCCATCTACTGCCTTCGGGGGAGTCCTCGTAATTTCTTTCTCTGCTCTTTTCGAGATGCCGGAATATTCTCAACAACACGCAGTGACAGCACCCAGACGGATGGATGACGAGTTCAGGTCAGAAAAGAAACACGGTCCCCAGAGCTCAGGCTGCCTCCGGGGGGGGCCGGGGGGGGACGAGGTCTGGGGCAGGACGGAGGCTGCCAGGGCTCCCCTAAGAAGGGACAGAATCAATGGGTTCTGCGTCTCACCCCCCTGACCTAAGCATTGGGACACTTTGGGTGCCTCAGTTTCCCCCCCAGGCTCTTACCCAATCTCAGCTGCCCACTAGTCTCCAACCAAGGCTAAAGTGCTTCAGGTGGCTCTCAGTCTGCCCATCTGTAAAATGGGTGCTGCCCACCCGGCTGCCCCGGTCTCTTTAGAGCTGGGTGGGGGGGCCACCGCTGGCACGGGGCTGGCACAAGTGCATTCCCGCGGGACAAGGGCCGGCGGGCGCACCTTGGCCCCAGCCACACACGGCCGTGACCCGGGCCCTCGTGACGCTGTCTAATCAGCAGCTGCAGGAGCGGCCAGGCCCGGCTTTACGGCTTACCGCGGACGTATTTAGCCTCATCTCGCCTCAATCCCCGTCAAGGACAGAGCCGGCGTCCCGGAGAGCGAGCGCCAAGCCAAGGCTCGGAGGAACCGCGGGGAAACCACTCAAGGTCACCGGCTCGTTCAAACGGAGCCCACGCGACTTAAACTTAGCTCCCTGGGGGCGGAGCCCGGGGAGGGAGACAAGCTCCTGCCCGCCCGGGTCCCCCGGTGAATCCTATCAACAGCCCAGCAGACCCATTTCACAGATGAGGAAAGTGAAGGCCAGGTGAGGCTGCTCAAGGCCGACAGCTGGAGGCTGAGCCGGGCCTGAGACCTCCAGCCCTTCTCCAGGAATCCCGCCCACTGTGGCCAGTCCCCCTCTCTCCGATATCCCCCCGGACACCCCGTAGGGACGGACGGAGTCCCTTCCTCCCGCTGAGCCCACCCGCACGTCACCGGGCGACTCCCCGGTCGAGAGGGAGGCGGCGGTTGCTAAGCGCCCGCTGTCTTTGCTCTCGTAAAAATAAACTCCGTCTGGCGAGGAGGCTCCGGACCGGCTCCCCTCCTGCCCGGCCGGCGGAAAATCAGACAGAAATTTCCAAAAGATCTCGGTGACATTTATCACAACGTCGGCCGGGTCCGAGCGGGGTCCCGTGGACACCTCTGGTCCAGCATCTGGGCGGCCGGTGGCTGATTTATGTCCCTCCTGTTCCCGGGTCAGGAAACGGGGAGCCCAGGCTGCCTCCTCGGCCTTTTTGGAGGCCGGTTCTTTGGGAGGCCAGAATCTGGCAGAGACAGGACAGGGACCAAAATAGCCAGTGGCCCTGGCCGGGCACACACCTCCCTGTCCGGGGGAGGGTGGCCCCCGGGTTCCCCCAAGCAACCGCCGAGCCAGTCCAGGCTGAGGCTCCGAGGTCCCCTAGACTCTCCCTGTGTGGCTTCCCCGGTGACAGGGGGACAGGAACCTCCTGCCCAAAAGAGGAACCCCGAGAAAAAAAGGGGACTCGTCGTGAGGAGGATGTGACCCGCCGGCCCCGCTGGCCCCTGGACGTCCCTTGGGGGGCTCGGTCCCACCAGGAGAGTCAGCCACCTGCTCTCGGCTCACGGGAGCCATGCCTCCTTGCCACCTGCCCTGGGCGGCCGGCCGGGCCACCCAGGCACCGGGGTGGGGGGGTGACACCCTCGGGTACAGAGCCCACAACCAGGACGACACGCAGGGTCACACGCGTGCACGTGGCCAAGGGGACACCTATGCGCATCACTCGCTCGGGTGTCACAGACGGACGACACGGGGACACATGCAGCCACGCTCAGAGACACACGGGCGCGGGGACCCCGAGGCTCACGCGAGAGACGCGCGCGCACCTGCGGACGGAGCGCGCAGCCCGTATCGCCCGCCCGCGAGACAATACCAGCCCCGCCGGGCCCGCGCAGCGCGACCCTCGCCCGGGCGGGAGGGAAGGAGGGACCGCGGTGGCGGCGGCGGTGGCGGGGACACCCGGGCCCCGTGCGCGACGCGAGGCTGGGACAGGGGGCCGCGGGCGTCCCCACCCCGGTACCTGGCGCGGTGTCGGCCGCGCGGTGGCCGCGGCGCTGCGCTCGCGGGTTCCGGCCCGGGGCCGCGCTGCTGCGTCCGTCCGTGCGCTCGGGCTGCCGCGCGGCGCGGAGGAAGCGGGTCGTTCCGACGCAGCTCCTTCCTGACCTCGCGTGCCTGTTGTCTGAGCAGGCAGCGCTCCGCATCGCCCATCCTGCTGGGTGGAAAAATACCAGCTCGGCCGGGCCGGGGGGCGGGCGTGGGCGGGACTGGGGCGGGGTCGGGGCGGGGCCTGAGCCGCCAGGCCCCGCCCCCCGCGGACACACCACACACACGCATGCACTCGCATGCAAGCACGCGCTGCTGGGCTCGGACACACAAAGAGCCCGGGCTCGCCCCGCGCGCGCGCACGCACGCGCACGCACGCTGCGTGCAGACGCTGCTGCCAGGTGGGCCCGCGGGTCCCCTCCCGTCGCAGGCACCAGACGCCACCAACTAGCTCCCCCCATCCACCTGGGGCTTCCGGGGCTCCCTGATATAGCCGGGTGGCAAACCATGCTCTGGCGATCGTATTCGGAGACTCGCCTCAACATGCCCCTCCGAGAAATGGGCACAGCCACCAGACGCCACCCACTAGCTCACCCATCCACCTGGGGCTCCCAGGGCTCCCTGGGTGGCAAACTACGCTCTGGCGCCCCACTTTCGGGCGATTGTACTTGGAGACTCGCCTCGCCATGCCCCTCCGATAAATGGGCACAGCCACCCAGCCGCCCCACCTCCGGCGGCAGCGTGCGACCTGAGGTTGTCGCAGGAAGCTGGCGGAAGGGCTCCCCCGCATGCTGGTTTGTGCCAGGCTCGGGGACGCCCCTCATCTGTGAAACGCAAATAAATTAGGCAGCGGGATTTGTCCCTTCTGGCGGCCGTGGGGCCCCAAGGTCACGGGCTCAGAGCAGCGCGGCACCCGGGAAGCGCCCGGCGGGTGGCAGCCAGCGTGAGCGACTATTTTTAAACGGAGACGGTGCGCGTGCCACTATTCTTGTCCTCATTAGAGCGAGCGGCCCCGAGGTGACCGTTTTCCACGTCCCCGCCCCCGCGGCCTCGGGGCAGCTCGGTGACCTCCCTGGAGGGCCTCTCCCCATCCGCGACCCGCGACCCGGCGTGGCCTCCTCTCCAACCTAGGGAGCCGCAGGGCGAGTCCCAGGGCCCCGAGAGTCGCAGGAGAAATTCCACAGGGTCCCCCCACCCCCGCGAACGGGCCCCACCCGCGTCCGCTAACCCTGCCCACCCAAGGCCCGCAGGAATGTCCCCAGGGTGTGACTGCGGAGCAGAATCCCGCAGGGGACATCGTGATGGCGGCGCAGAGACGGGGAGGGGGGGAGGGAGGAGGAGGCAGAAGAGGAGGGAGGAGGAGGAAGGTGCTCAAACCTCAGCCCCAGGAGGAGGAGGGGGAGGAGGAGGAGGAGGAGGAAGGTGCTCAGGCCTCAGCCCCACAGAGAAACGGCAGAGGAGGGGAGGACGGTGGGCAGACAGGGCAGGGCGCCCCGGGGACCGACGTCATCAAACGGGGGGAGGGCTCCCAGGGAGGGGCGCCACGACCTCAGCGTGGACCCCAGGGCCCCTGGCTCCGTGACTCGGCAGCTCGGGGGTCTCCGCACCGAACACAGCCGCTGGTCGCGCTGCCCTGACCTCCGCTCTGGCCTCCACCCTGGCCTCCACTCTGGCCTCCGCTGGGCTCTGGTGCGACTCAGTTCGTCGCGGTTAATGAAAACTTGGCGGGTTTCGCATTTCGAACATCTGAACGGGGCCATCACCCACCGGTCTGCAATCACCCCCCCGCCCCTCGCTGGGGGCCGTGTGTGCTCCTCCCGGCTGTCCCCTACAGGGGGGGCTGAGTTTGAGACCTTTGGTGGCACTGAGTTCCCTCCCCGCCCCCCTCGAAGAGATGGCGAGCCCCGGGGAAAGCCACCGGAGGCTTCCCTCAGAGGCCAGGGGCGAGGCTGGGATCCCACGGGGACTCATTCTCCTCCTTCCAGGAACGACAATCCATCACCGGAGGCCACCCTGCGGATCCTCCCTGTCAGCAGCTCCCGGGGCCGTAAAATAAAATCGATCCAGGACTTTGCACCAGACCTCAACGTCCCTCGCTAGGGAAGAGCCCGTGTCATCTGGCAGCCTGGGGGACGAGAGCTGCTGCAGGTGGGCTGGGCGCAGCGGCTCACGGCTATCACCCCGGCACTCTGGAGACCGAGGTGGGAGGATCGTTTGAGCTCAGGAGTTCGAGACCAGCCTGGGCAACATGGCAAGATCCCGTCTCTACTAAAAAGATAGAAAGAAATCAGCTGGACAACCATAAATAGATAGAAAAATTTAGCCGGGCATGGTGGCGCATGCCTGTAGTCTCAGCTACTCGGGAGGAGGCTGAGGCAGGAGGATCGCTTGAGCCCAGGAGTCTGAGGCTGCTGTGAGCGAGGCTGATGCTACGGCACTCTAGCCCGGGCGACAGAGCGAGGCTCTGTCTCAAAACACGGAAAGACCGTTGTCCCAATGCCGGCGGGAGGTGCTGGCCATGTGGCCGGCCTCTTGGGACTCTCCTGGGAGCCATTCTGCGCAGGCGCAGGGATGATGACATGGCTGCTCAATGCGCCTCTCCCTGCCCTGGTCACTGTCTCCGGCTGTGTCCACCGCGGGGCGCGAACCCACAGCCACACCGCGGGGCCCTGAGGACCTGCCCGCCCGCCCTCCGCGCGCCGGCTTGCGAATCCCGGCTTCTTCCTCCCTCAGGCGCTGTGTGACCTACAGCGAATCCATGCACCTCTCTGTGCCTCAGTTTTTCCCCTCTCCCAATTGCTGTGCAGATCGGGCAGAGGTGACTCCGGGGAGGCATCCTGCCTCCTCCCTGGGCCTCCACCCTTGCTCCTCTGTCCCCGAGAGCACTCTGCCCGCTGCCCTCCCGCGGCCTGGGTCTCTGCCACATGCTTGGGGATCCAGACACGGAGCTCCCTGGAAGCAAGAACTTCTTGGCAGAGGCCCCCGGGTCCGGATGTGGTCTGCGGGTGACGAGTCTGCAAGGGAGGCTCACTTCCTCCTTCCTCTCCGCCTGCAGGAGCAGCAGAGCTGTCCCGGAGCCGGGCACACCGGGACGGTGTCGGTGCTGGGGAGGGCGGGGAGGGGGCGTCCCCAAAACACCAGGCCCGGTAGGCGAGAGAGGGCAGGGTGGGAGAGAGTCCCAAGTATAGGGACCCGCCAAGAGAACCTTCCAGGACATGGCGAGGGGCTCCACGCTGGGCTGGTGGAGGCCACACGGGGGGGTGACACGTGCCAACAGCCACTGGGCTGCGAGCTTTAGATCTGTGCATGTCACCAAAGACAGCGGAGCCCTCAGTGGAAGTCACAAGGCAGGCACACCTGTCATCCCGGCACTCTGGGAGGCCGAGGCGGGAGGATCGCTCAAGGTCAGGAGTTGGAGACGAGCCTGAGCAAGAGTGAGACCCCGTCTCTATGAGCCTCTGTCTGCCTCAGTTTCCCTCCTGGGGCACGAGAAGCGTCGCCAAGGCGACCTGGCCCAACCCTCCTCCAGGAAAAGAGCCCGTCCTCTCACTCCCAGGGGTGTCGTGACCAAGCACATTGACCTCAGCGGGTCTGGGCTGGGGTTTCAGAGTCTAAATTCCTTTTTCTTGTTTGTTTTTTCCCAAGACAGAGTCTGACTCTGTCGCCCGGGCTAGAGTGCCATGGCGTCAGCCTCGCTCACAGCAACCTCAGACTCCTGAGCTAAAGCGATCCTCCTGCCTCAGCCTCCCCAGTAGCTGGGACTACAGGCATGTGCCACCACGCACGGCTAATTTTTTCTATATATTTTTAGTTGTCTTGCTAATTTCTTCCTATTTTTTTAGTAGAGATGGGGGGGTCTCACTATGTTGCCCAGGCTGGTCTCCAACTCCTGACCATGAGCGATCCTCCTGCCTCGGCCTCCCAAGTAGCTGGGACTACAGGCATGCGCCACCACGCCCGGCTAGTTTTTTCTATATATTTTTAGTTGTCCAGCTAATTTCTTTCTATTTTTAATACAGACGGGGTCTCGCTCTTGCTCAGGCTGGTCTCGAGCCCCTGACCTCGAGCAATCCTCCCGCCTCGGCCTCCCAATCTCTAACAAGCCTGGATCCCACCGTCAGAGATTCCGATTTGAATCTGTACGAGGCTTTGCTAATTTTTTTTTTTTTAAACAAAGGTCTCCCGGCGATTTGAACGTCTTGGCAGAGCCGAGGATCCCTGTGCCAGACGTCTGTCCCCAGGCGGGCCGATCCCTCCGCATTCTTGCCTGGGCCTCTCTCGGTGGCTGCCTCCTTGAATTCGGTTATTTTTCTTTCCCTCCCTCCCCAAACACAACAATTCAAAACATTCCCGGCTCCCAGACAATAAACAAAGCCCGGAGACACGCGCGCCCTGCCGGCTTTGTTCCCACTTATGGGCTGATCCGAGGCCGGCCTGATTGGGCTCCCGGGGGGACGGGTCATCTGAGCCGGGGCAGGCAACCCCGGGTGACCCCCGAGGCCACACCCTGCCATCCCCTGGGGGTGGGGGGAAAACAGAGGGTCAGTAACGGCGAGTGGCCTGTCTGGGGACCTAGAGTGATGCTGAGAAGAACCCTCCCTCCCTCCCAGCCGTGGGACCCACGGAGACGGATGTTCTGTTCCAGCCTCTGCCCTTTGCCGGCCGCGGCCTTAGGCAGGAGATCGGCCCCAAACGGAGCCTCAGTCTGTCCGTCTGTAAAATGGGCCGGCGCCAGGGCCCCCATCAGGGCGGATGTGAAGGTCGGAGGCCGCAGCGGGTGGGGGCAGGGTGAGTGTTTGTCGTTATGACCCTTGTTCTGGTTCTTTCTGCCACGCTGTGAGCCAGAGGGACACCCTGCGGGACGGTGGGACGGAGGAGTGGCAGGTTGTCCCTGCGTCTCTGGACGCCCGACCTGGGCTCAGTCCAGGGGTCGTTTTGGAGGCCAGGATGGGAAGGCTTAGGTCGGGGTCACCGTGGCGGCGGCGGGGATCCCGGGCAGGCCCCGGGGGAGGAGGGCTTGTCACACGGGAGCTTGAACTTGGGCCCGGAACATTCCTCATTAGCCAGCCATGCTGCTCTCTGCCGGGTCAGTGGGGGAGGAAATGTGGAGGCCGCCAGGGGCCACCCCTAGACCCTCCCACACCTCCTCCTGCCACTCGGGGCTGTCCCCACCGGTGACAGCGTCACAGCCTCGAAAACGGACAGCCAGCCTCCCCCGGTCAAGGTCAGCCCCAAACACAACCCTCTTCGCCCACCGTCAGAGCCGCCGGGATCCCACGCCTGGACCTCTCTGTCCTCAGCCAATCGTGCGGGGACGAGGCCCACTCAGAGGCGGAGAGTCACTTAAGCAGCCTGGGGACACCGGGACTCCGGCATGACCAGCTCCGGCCGGGCATGTCCCTCTGGCCCCGTGGCATCTAGACCCAGAATCCAGCCACTTCCCAGTGGCCATCATCGCCGACTGCTGGGACTGGTGCAGTAGCCAGTTTGCCGACCTCCCTGGCCTCTGCTGCCTTCTTCCATCCTGCAGATGGGACCCTGGGGCGGTAGCTGCTGTTCACAGAGACGCGTGCCCACGAGGAGCGTCATCCGGCAGCCTGGGGGCAAGGACCCATTTCGCAGATGGGGAAACTGAGGCTTGGAGACAACGAGGTGGCCGGCCCAGGAGGTGGCATTTGACTCTGCGAGTCCCGGACCCTGAGCTCCCTCCCACGGGCCAGAGGAGCAGCGAAAGCCAAGAGGGGGACACCAGGATGGAGGTCACCACGTGGGCAGGGCCAGGGTGGAGGGGGCGTCTGGTTTTGGGCACGAGCCCCGTGACCTCCTGTGCTCGGCGCGTGACCACGGTGACCGGACGCAGGACGGTCCGCCAGTCTGCCCACCCGGCCCCGGATTTTCCACGCGATGGTCCAGCGAGACCAGGAGAATTGTGCAGTCACCGCTTCGGGCAACGACCTCCACACCGGGCCCGGTTGCTGTGGAGCAGGCAGACAGCGCCGCGACCCACCCGCTGTCCTGGCTCCCTGCCGACGACAGGGAGGCTGCGTCTGTTTGCTCGGCCTCCAGAGTTCACTGCCCCGCCCTGTGTCCCTGCGCCTGGCCTGCGGCCACCGCGCCTGACCTGGGGCTCCTGGATGTGACCGAGGAGTCCGTGACCTGCGATTTCCTGGAAAGCACAGGGGAGACCAGATATGGGCTCGGCCACGGCTCAGCTGTGTGAGTTCGGGCAAAACGCTGAACCTCTCTGGGCCTCTGTTTCTTCCCACGTAGAGGGAAGAGGGGGCCGAGCCCTGAAGTCCTAATCACGGGAAGCCGCCCAGGATGAGGCGTTTTCAGGTATCGAGGGAGTTTGTCTTGGCTGGGCGCGGAGGCTCACGCCTGTCATCCCGGCACTCTGGGAGGCCGAGGAGGGAGGATTGCTCGAGGTCAGGAGTTCGAGACCAGCCTGGGCAAAATAGCAAGACCCCATCTCTACTATAAATAGAAAGAAATTAGCCGGACAACTAAAAATATATAGAAAAAATTAGCCGGGCATGGTGGTGCATGCCTGTAGTCCCAGCTACTCGGGAGGCTGAGGCAGGAGGATCGCTTGAGCCCAGGAATGTGAGGTTGCTGTGAGCGAGGCTGATGCTACGGCACTCTAGCCTGGGTGACAGAGTGAGACTCTGTCTCAAAAAAAAACAGAAGGGAAGAGGAAGTGGATGCGAGTGGCCGGCAGGTCCCCGATGCCCCTGGGCCCTTTGCTGTCGTCCTGGCGACTCACCCTCCGCTTTGCCAACAGGAAGTTCAGCAACCGTCTGACCCCCTGGGAGGGGCGGAAGCCGGGTTGCAATTCCGGCCGCTGCCGTCTCCGGGGCGCCTGTCCGCGTAGACAGCAGCGGGGACAGCCGTGCACCCCGTCCTCCGGCCTCAGTCTCCCTGTCCTCGCCTTCCTGAGCTGCCCAGGGATGTCCCCGCTGCCTCCTGGCCTCTTCCTGCTCCTCCCCGGAGCCGAGATGTCCCCCGTGGTCAGTCCCGGCTCACCCTGCACCCGGGCCCTGGGGCCACCTGGGGAGGGGACTCTCTCCAAGGCCCCTGTGGGGACCCTCCTCACCCCTTCCCTTCACAGGGGTGGGTGGAGGCTGGGGGTGACGGGGGAGGCTGGGGGTGGCCAGGTCCCAAACGGCCTCCCCCGCTGAGCCGGGGTGTGAGGGGGAAATCGGGAGCCATGGAGGGTTGTAGGCAGATGACGGCCGCACTTGGAGATACGCCACACGGCTTCACTTGGGTGGGGGGAGGCCCCGAAGTGGCTGAGGCTGGAGGCCGGGTGGAGGCCGGGGGTGGGATGAGGGAAGAAGTGACAGTGGGGGCCACTGGGGTGGCCCAGGTCCCTCGTGATGTCAACCAGCTCATGTGCACTTTGGCCTGGGTGGAGGGGACGGGAGGAGTTCGCCGGTGGCCTTGCCAGAGGACGGCCCCCTGGCATCGCCCCTGGCAACCGGACAGATGGCTTAAGGCTCAGAACGGCAGGTCATGGGGAGGGGGACGTCTAATTCTTCTTTTTTTTTTTCTGAGACAGAGTCTCGCTCTGTGGCCTGGGCTAGAGTGCCGTGGCGTCAGCCTCGCTCACAGCAGCCTCAGACTCCTGAGCTCAAGCGATCCTCCTGCCTCAGCCTCCTCCTGAGTAGCTGGGACTACAGGCATGTGCCACCACGCCCGGCTAATTTTTTCTATATGTTTTTAGTTGGCCAATTAATTTCTTTCTATTTTTAGTAGAGATGAGGTCTTGCTCTTGCTCAGGCTGGTTTCAAACTCCTGACCTTGAGTGATCCGCCCGTCTCAGCTTCCCAGAGTGGTAGGATTACAGGCGTGAGCCACCACGCCCAGCCTCCAGCACAGCCTTTTATTAGTAGGTGACCTTGGCAAGTTAACAAATACTGCTGTGCTCTCATTTCTTCGTATTGAAAATGAGGATGACAAAACGTTCATCGGAGACGGCCCATAGAGGGCGCTATGAAAACATGAGTTTCCTTCTCAACGTGTGACTTTCACAGGTACCAGGATTTCCGTGGTGTGTGTTTCATTGCAGCACGTGTGCGGTAACAGGATGTTTATTATGTGCAGCAAATGCAAAACAACATTTTTACGTCGGCCTTGATACAGAAATCCCCCCAGGTGGGATGGCTATGTTTTGCAGTGATTTAACCCAATTCATACATTTTTAAAATTTGTAAGTGTATTAATTTAAAGTAAATTAATTTAATTTAGTGATCTCTGGCTCTGCCCCTGAGTCTCGTATGGTCTAATGAATATATTGAATTTGGCTTTTAAACATGACATCTGTTGATACGTTGACCGCTTTTCTTTCAATTTATGAATTTGTTTTGCCTGCCTTTAAGTAGTTTAAAAAAATCTATTTTTTTTATAATGATAATGAGTTCTTGCCTCCAATCAATAACTGTGACTTGGAGAGTTCTCTCTAGCTCTTTTTTTTTTTTTAATAAAATTTTTACTTCCCATCTGTTCCTGAGAACTCTCTGGCTCTGATACACAGGACAGCAGCGTCCTTCCTCCGGTGCATGCAGTGTGGTCTTGGGAGCCAGTGACCCCAGGATGAGACCCTGGCTCCACCATCATCATTTGTTCTGTGACTTCGGACAAATTCCTTCCCCTCTCTGAGCCCCCATTTTCTCTCGGGTAAAATGGAGATGATGCCTGGACCATTCCCTCATCCGGACAGGATAGATGTGGACTATTACGGCACATCTAAGAATTAGGACTGGTGCCCGCTGGTGGCTTTTACCGGCCCGTGGGCTGTGGGGCATGTCACCTAGCAGGGGTGAAAGGGGGGAAGGAATATGGGAGAGAAACCAAAACAAAACCATGACCGGACTGTCCAAGAAACCTTCGGTTTGAAGGGCCTGCACAGAGGTGCTCAGCAAACGCAGGTTCTTTGTTCAGTAGAATAAATCCGAGACGCTCCCTGGTAGGAAGAGAGCTGTAGCTGCTTTTTGCAGAATGCCGGCATTTCAGTTAATGCTCCTGGGCAAGAAGAAGCCCCCTGGATGCCTTAGGCCAAGGAGGACTTGAGTGGGAGGACAGTGGGGGGTTCCCGGGCTGCACAGGAGAGCTGAGCCCCCAGGCCTTACACGGAGGGTCGGGGACGCGGGGACCTGCAACAGCACGGCTGACAGATCACCACTCTGGGCGGAGGTGGCCATCGATGGCTCAGCGCCCACCTCCTTTCCTTTTTATTGGGGTAAAATGATATAAAATTCACCATCTTAACCATCGTTAAGTGTGCAGTTCAGTGGCACTACGCACATTCCTGACGGTGTGCAGCTGTCACCACCGCCCACCTGCGGAACCAGAGACATTTTGCAAAACCGAAGTTCTGCGCCTTTAAAACAAAACCTTTAGACAAATGGAACAGTTTAATTGAGCAAAGAAAGTTCAAAGTGACTCTGGCGCTGGTGTGTGGTCGGAGAGGATGTATGGACAGAAAAAGGGAAGTGCCTTGGGCACGCGGAAGTGAGGGACAGGAACAGCGGGTTGGGGACCGCTGGGGGTCTGTCAGATTTGAACGCGGCTTGAGCAGCAGGCTGCCTGCGAGTGGCTGGAACTCAGTGATCGCTACAGGAGTAGGTGACAGTCTGTTTACACATCAGTTAGGGGACAGCTTACTGTGTATGAAGAAACCTTTAGGCCAAATTTAAAACACAGAAGGAGGCAGCTTTAGGTCAAATTTAATTTAACAGTACTCATTAAACAATCACTCCCCTCCTCCACTCGACTCTCTGTTTCTGTGAATTTGACTACTTCAGGAACCCCTACAAGGAGAGTCATACAGTATTTGTCCTTTTGTGACTGGCTTATTTTACTTAGATGCTGTCTGCAAGGTTCACTTACATTGTGGTGTGTGTCAGAGTTTGCTTTCCCTTCTAAGGCTGAATAATATTCCATTTTTTTTTTTTTTTTTTTTTTTTTAGAGACAGAGTCTCCCTCTGTCACCCAGGAGAGAGTATGCAATGGCGTGATCACAGCTCACTGCAGCCTCGGACTCTTGGGCTCAAGTGATTCTCCTGCCTCAGCCTCCCAAGTAGCTTACCTGCAGTAAGCCACCACGCCCGGCTAATATTCTATTGTGTGTATAGATCACATTTTGTTTATCCATTCATCCATCAGTGCACACTTGAGTTGCTTCAGCCTTTTGGCTATGGTGAAAGCAAATTAATCTGGAGTCCGTTAGGCTGAGAACCCAGCACCCTGGGTTTCTACCTAAGCAAACTGAAACCCAACTCGGCGCGAGCCTGTTGGTCACAGCCTGGGAAAATGAAACTGAAGCTTAACCACTCAGTAACTGCTAACTAACCTCTAACTAGAGACTTCACCAATCAGACACCTCCAACTAGCCTCTAACTAGTGATTTCCCACCCGAGCCGAGTGTGTTCTTTGCCTTGCTTTCGTGGACGGCTTACGAAAGCTCGCCCCTCCTGTCTGCTTGGTGGAGCCCAAACCACTTGTAGTTTGGCACCGCCCAGTGTGTGAATCACTTTCTGCTTAAATAAACTCTTTAAAACTTTAATGTGCCTAAGTTTATCTTTCAACATGATCACGAATGATGCTGTCACGAACATGGGTGTACGGATATCTGTTTGAGTTCCCGCTTTCAATTCTTTCGGTTATGTGTCTAAAAATGGAGTGGCTGGATCATACGGTAATTCGATTTTCAATTTTTTTGAGGGGCTTCTGTACTGTTTTCCATGGTGGCTGCACCATTTTACATTCCCACCAGCAATGCACAAGGGTTTTAATTTCTCCGCCTCCTCACTGACACTTGCTATTCTCTGCTTTTTTGACAGTAGCCATTCCAGAGAGTGTGAGGCGCGATCTCACTGTGGTTCTGTGTGCATTTCCCTAATGACCGTGATACTGACCATCTTTTCCTGTGCTTACTGGCCATTTGTATACCTTCTCTGGAGAAATGTCTTTTCAAGTCCTTTGCCCAGTTTTTAATTGTTCTTGCTTTTGTTGTTGAGCTGTAGGAGTTCTTTACATAGTCAGCACATCAATTCCTTATCAGGTATTTGATTTGCAAAGATTTTCTCCCTTTCTGTAGGTTGCCTTTTCACTCTGTTGGTAGTGCCTTTCATGCACAAAAGTTTTAAAGTTTGATGAAGACTAATTTCTCTTTTTTCTTTTGTCACCCGTGCTTTTAGTATCCTAGCAAAGAAATCATTGCCAGATCCAGTGCCATGAAGATTTCTCCTTATGTTTTATAATTTTAGCTCTTCCATTTAGGTCTTTAGTCTATTTTAAGATCGTTTTTATGGATAGTGTGTGAAGAGGGTCTAACTTCACTCTGCAGAATGTAGATATCCAGTTTCCTGTCACCGTTGTTGAAAAGACAGCTCTGTGCCCTCTTGTCCCCGGTGTCTCCACTGAAATTTCAGATACCTGAGGGAGAGTTTGAACCTAGTACCGTGAGTCCTGTGTCTACTTCATGTGGTCAGGGGAGGGGGCCCACGATGGGCGGCCACCAGAACTTTGTGACCTGGGGGAGGAAGACGTAGGTGAACAAAAAAGAAATACCCTCCACAGCC
Source organism: Lepilemur ruficaudatus (assembly GCA_963574885.1). Classification (NCBI taxonomy): domain Eukaryota; kingdom Metazoa; phylum Chordata; class Mammalia; order Primates; family Lepilemuridae; genus Lepilemur; species Lepilemur ruficaudatus. The sequence continues at coordinate 38,088 of CAUYRT010066859.1, read as the reverse complement.
GGGGACGGATTGTCAGCACAAGCGATCACTGTTCGAAGATGAGGAACCCGCCAGGTTCGTGGGGTTATTTACCTTCGTAGCAGAGAGAAGAGTCTCCTCTTTCTAGCAAAGAAAAACGGCAGCGTGTCAACCTCCCGCGAATGACAGATGCTGATTTGAAAACACTTCCTGGTGATGACCATTAGGCACGGATGGTCTTGAGAGACTCAAAGCACATTCCGCAGGGGAGACCCCGAGCCCATGCAGCTCCAGAGAGACTTTTACAGACCAACCTCTTTTAGGCCTCTTAGTTTTGGTTTCTAAATTGGGAACCGCTTCATTCTTAAAATGTTTCCTGCTTCCAACTTTACCTAATTTTTTTCTTCCCAAAAGGCTCTACCATTCAGGATTTTCATCTCCAAGTGCAGCTTCACCAGCTCTTATCCTTCCTTTACCTACATTTAAGGGGGTTTCCTTTGCAAGGTTGCACAGAGAATTCCTTTTGCTGGAATTGATCCATAGTTTGAGGCCTAAAGAAATTTAAGACCTAATAAAAAAGCTATACAAAGAAGTCAGAGAACCTAAAGAAAGGGACAAGTGGTGTATGCTATTTGCTACCATATCCAGGAGCCTCAGGTGGGAACGCAGGGCAGGCAATTACAGGGGCTGCTCATCTCCTTTTATAACGGTGTTCTGAAAATTAGAGACACGTGGTCCATGACCTGACAACTTGTGTCTTTGGCAGGTGCCCTGAAAAAGGCTGGGTGGAGGCTGGATGTGGGAACCTACGGGAGAAGCGTTGAGACCTGGATTAGAGCAGTAGTTGTAGAAATGGGGCAAAGGGGTCAGAGTCTCTGCGAATCCCGGGAGAAGAATGGGCAGGAGAATATAACTCCGAATGTGGGGCCAGAGGAGGAAGGAACATATCAGGTAATGCTTAGGGGGTTCCACTGTTGCGTCTGTGGGTGACAAAGTGTTTTTTGTCAAGGGAGGACTCACAAGAGGAGCAGGGAGTTTTAGAGGAAGATGATAAGTGTAACAATGGATACAACTAGGACGATCCAGTGGAGATGTTGGATGGACAGTTACAGAGAGTTGGGGGGGGCAGAGATTGGGGCCTCGATGACTTGTGAGTGGCGTGGAGAGGAAAACTTTATTCAAGCTCCCCCTGAATTCTGTCTGCGAGGTGCTTGGCCATGCGCTGGGCTCCCCTTGGAGTTTTCCATCTCTTCCAAGTCAGAGCCACTAACGTGTGGTCCTGCTTCTTCTAGTTTCTCTGCCTTCTGAACACGGTAAGATCTGTCGGGTGACCATGAGACCCCATAAATCTCAGGTAAGAGCACACTGACCTCAGAAGTGCTTGGATTCTAGAAGGGCCCTCTTCTTTGTATTTCTTTCCCAACCTTGCAACTTTCTCTCTCCACCCTTGCTCAGTGTCTCTCTCCAACCACTCCGCGTTCTCTGGGTCTGTGCTACATTGTTCTCTCTGCCGCACATGCTTTTCCCTCCTCCTTCATCTACATACGTCCCACTCTTCCTTTAAGATCACGTTCGGTGTTACCTGCTCTGGGAGGTCTCTGCTGGTCCTCTTACCCACCCTCCCGACGACACTGGCCTGGGCCCCTCCATGCTTTGCAGGTGCAGCTAATCAGGCAGCTCTCAGGCTTGCAAATGTGGGGATTTGGTGCCTGCTGGTGCTGAGGATCCCAGGCGAGGCAGCAGCGGGTTGCCCACGGGAAACAGGTAACATGCTTGGTTGCTCACTTCATCTACAAGACACGTTTGTTATGGGGAATGAAGTGTGAAGTGAAATGAGTCACTAGGGAGACCCATCACTATACAAATTATATAAGATCGTCTGTTAGTTTGGAAAAAACTTGAGATTTTTTTTGTGCTTAATTTTTTCCCTTGCTGGCCAAACAAGCAAAAATGGTGGCTCCAGTTGATTTAAATCCAAATAAAGCACAGAATGTGTTTCCTTCCCCCCTCCCCGCCTTCCTCCTCCTCCTCCTCTTCTTATTCTGATCAGATAGAGCTCTCTGGTTGTAAGTAGCAGAAATTCACTATGGCTAACCTAAGCAAAAGGCAATTCCCTTGAAAGGGTAATGCTGAATGAAGGGGAGGCTGAAGAATCAGGCTTGGGAATGGACAGAGAAGAAGCACCCAGGGCTTCTGGAGGCAAGAGTTCCATGAACAGTCTCACAGCAGAAGCATTCTGGTCAGGGTGATGCTGACGGACAAATGACAGTTCATGCAAATACTGTCAATTTCTCTGTCCTTCTGCCTAAGACTCAAATCTCACGGAGGAAGCATGCAGTCAACCTCTCTCGGTCATGTGTCTACCTACCTCCTGAGCTAGAGGGGGCAGGTTACCTTAGCAGACCACCAGAATGCATTCAAGCCAGAACAAGTAATCCCCCCAAAAGAACCTGGGTTCTTTTCTCCAGAGAAGGTGAAATGGATGCTGAGCTGGCAAAACCCAACGAACGTACGCTGGACAACAGCCTTTGCTAAGACAAAACGTGGTGCTGCAAGGTGACATTTCCTGATCTGTGCTTACTTCCTTGATATTTCTAAGACAGGATCTCATTCAATCCTCTCAATTCCCTTGCATGGTAAACAGTAGTATTTGCATTTTCAGGGCTGGGAAAAGGAGGCCGGAAGGTGAAGAAACTTGGTGAAGGCCCCGTGGCTCGACATTGCTGGGACCAAGATTCAAACCCAGGTCTGTCTGCCCCAGGGTTCCTTCCACTGCAGCCCCATGCTGGGCCCCAGAGTCGGGGCGGCTGAAGCTGGGGGCCAGAGTGAGCAGTGACTGTGGTCTAGCGAGGGTAAGTGACTAAGGCAATGGCAGCGGCAGGCTGGGAGGGAAGCCCTTTGTGCATCGACATGTCCTCTCTGGGGTCCTCCAATCGCATGTTGTCTCGTGGGCCCAACAGACAAAGTAGCAGCTTTTGTTTCTCCGCAGATCATTGATTTCCAGCCTCAAGAACCTACTTCAGCATTTTTTTTTCTCTGTACAGACTTTCCCCTGGGCTTTGTGTTTTCTGTGAATGGCGTAAGGAAGACCCCACTGTGACTTCAGTAGAGTCTATATTTACATAGTGTAAACAATGTTTGCGATTCAGCCTGTCTTTTCTCTTAGCTTGGGTTACAATTTTGCTAGTAAGTGCATTGATTTTTTTTCCTCAACAAAATTGACACTCATGGCAATTCTATATTGTGTTGTGCTAAAGATAGCTATTGTTAGCACTGAACTATAAACTTGATGAGGACAGGCAGGATTGTTTTGGTCACTGCTATAATCCTAGCACCTAGAACAGCACCTGGCCAATAATAGGCACCGAAAAAATACTTAAGGAAATGCATGATGGCATTCATGACCACTTCACCCTTCTCAAAGAACTGGCTCTTCCCTCAAGCCCAGGCTGAGCCAAATGGACCCCCTGTGTCTCCCAAGAGGGAGGGAATTACATGGGGCAGGGGAGAGCACTGGAGCCATGGTGACAGGTGGGACTAGGGCCAGGTTTGGTGTTGTGTCAGAGCCACGAGCTGGTGGCAGCTTTGGGGTATAAAAAGCCAGCAGAGACTCAGTGCTGCTGGATCAGTCTCCACTTCCCACCCCAAATTTCCTTGCCTGAATAGATTCCTTTGCTGTTTTAGGTTCAAAAATCTAAAAAGTTGAGACTAGAATCTAAAAGTTGAGATTTCTTGATCTCTGTTTCCAGACGAGATGGAGTCACAGGAATTGGATTTACCCTCTCACCTGAAACAGCCAATAAAATGAACAAAATACACGAGATAATGTTTTTAGAGATACTGGACACCAGGCAACAAAGGACAGTGATCCCCCAAAGGTGGGAAACCAGCTAAGCCCTACAATCACCAGGCTTACTACCTCAGGGGACTGCCCGGGCCAGGGTGCCCCGAGGGAGGACACAGGTGGGGTGTGGCAGACGCCCTGAGTGGAGGAAACAGAACTGAGAGTCCAGGGAGGGACCGAGGTAGCTAGAGGTTGAACAGAGTGCTGGAGAGACCTGCACACAGACGCACACACGAAGAGAACTCCAGAGATCTTCAGAGAGTCCCCTGTTCGCGTTCCGTGGAGAACTGAGCGGTACCTATGCGTGAGGAGACACAGTGTGAGAACGGGAGGAGGCGGTGTGTGGCACCCACTCGGCCTCATGAACAGGGCTTGCTGCCACCAGCCAGGCAGGAAATCTTCATAATTCACAGGTCACTGGGCAGAGTGCACGGAAATAGAACCCTGCCTCAGTCACACAAAGTAGACAGCCCCAGGTTAAACAACGCTCTGGTTCTGCAAATAGATCTCACGAGCAGAATTCAGATCCTTTTGTGGTCCCATGAGCAAGACGATTGGGTTTTCACACTCACGCCAGACGGGCCTCCCTCAGACTCTGCTCTGCTCTTGGAACATCGCTTGTCTGACATGAGAAAAAAAAGGGGGGCGGGGGGAAAAAGAAAAGAAAAGGAAAAAGAGAAAAATAAAAAAAAAATAAAATAAGCGGGGACAACAAACAAACAAACAAACAAAACCAAAAAAAGGAAAAAGCAAAAAAGCAAGACCTGAACCAGAAAAGATTAAATTGTTTTCAAGTAACTCAAATGTGTTCATGAGTGAAGCTCTGGAATATTTTTAAGATTATAAAAAAAAACTAGCACCCAGGGAGATAAAATTTACAGTGTGTGGCATCCAATAAAGAATTAGCAGGCATGAAAAGAATTAGACAGATACAACTCATAACGAGGAGGAAAACCAACTCCCGTGACAGAGAAGTTAGAATTAGCAAAGAAGGACGTTAAAAGTTGCAACTGTATTTCACGTATTCAGAAAGTTAAGTGGATACACACATGAAAAAGGACACAAAATAAACTTTCAGAGAAGAAAACTAGGAAACGTAACATAAATGGGGTTAACACTGAATGGGATTAACCGCAAGTTAGACATTGCAGGAGAAAAATATTAGTTAAAGATAGAGCCATAGAAACTACCCAAAATAAAACACAGAGAGAAAACTGTCGAGAGAAGAGAGTAGGCGTCCGGGAGCTGGAGGCCAGCCGCAGCCGCCTAATACATTCTGTGACTGAAGCGTGTGATGGAGAGAAGGAAGGGAAAAAGAGAAAAAATATCTGAAGGAGCAATGGCCTAAATTTGCCATATCTGACAAAAAACATAAACCTACAGATCCAAAACATAATCCATTCTAAGCACACCAAAGATTTGAAGAAAGCTAATCTAAGGCAGATCTTCATTAAATTACTCAAAACTAGTGATAAAGGAAACAAATCTTAAAAGCAGCCAGAGGGGGAAAAAAGACATGTTAGGCACAGAGGGACAAAGATAAGGATAATAGCAGGTATCTCACTGGAAGCAATGTAAAAAGAAGATAGTAGGCCAACATCTGAGAACATTAAAAGGCAAAATCTGTTAATCAATGAAGGCAAAATGAAGACTTTTTTAGAGATACAAAAGCTGAAAGAATCAGCCCTGCCCTGCAAGAAATGTCAAAGGTGGGTCTTACAGCAGAAAGATGATTCCAGATGGAAGGGTGGATCTGCACAGAAGAAGGAAGAGCACTGAAGTGGCCCATGGCACATACACATTTGCTTCTTATTACTTGAAGTTCTTCAAAAGGTAATTGGCTTTTTAAGAAGACATGGAGGGATGCTATTGTAATTTTATTAACTATACATGGAATGCTATAGTAGCACTTGAAGGTAGATGGTGAAAACCATGTATGATATGTATACACACATGCACATACATACAGTATCATGCAAACTCTAAAGCAACCACGAAAATAACAAATAATTATAGAAAATAAGCCAATAATGGAGATAAAATGGAATTGTAAAAACTAGTCAGTTACGCCTATAAAAGGCAGAAAAAGAGGAAAACGAAAAAAGGGAAGAACAGATGCGACAATAAAACACAACATGCATGTGATACCTGCAACCACCACCAAAAGGAACATTTGTTGATTTTTAAAGTATTGATGTTTGAATTGTACAATAACTGTAGGAGAGGTAAATATGACATGGGATTAGGAATTTCAGAGAAGTTATATTTATTGCTTGAAACAAGCATTGCAATTATTCAGTCAAGGTCAGCCAAGCTTTATCTCTTTTAAAATCAGCTTTAATAATCCTAAAGCCTCTTAATATATCGTTTGAGATATTTGGCAGTTTAGTTGTTTTATTTATTCTTTTATGAGAGTAAACTCCCCCTTAGATGGCATGCCTTCTGTATTCATTGCCTCTTACATACTCCAAATAAAAATTTGTTGAAAAGCATCATTTTAACCTCCCCCTCCTTGCAATGCATAAATCACAGTGGAGTTGAAAAGACATACCAATTTGGGAAACAAAGGTGCTTTTGTGTTTGGGTTTACATTCCCAGCATGGTCTAATGCTAATACCTGCTTGCATTTATATTAGTGTTCTTGCTGTTTGTGGGGGAGATTTTTGTAGAACAAGACGGAAGGCTTTGTTTCACCTTAGCTTCAAGAGAGAAAAATCAGAAAAACTCCAAACCTCCAACCAAACTCTTAAGTTCCTCTGAAATTCACACTCTGTGCCAAGTGAAACCCCAAGATTTGGGCTACATTTTATTCTTTCCTGTTTTCTCAGCAAAGGATGTTCATAAGCCAGTGACCTAAGTCTGTTAGCAAGGGATCTCAGCTGTCTGTCTTAGAGTTACAGAATCACAAAGAAATTGGCCGCACTCTCTTGTTTTTCTGGTGATAGGAAACAAAATTACCTGCTTCTTCACAGGTTAGTCACAGGTTCTTCTTTCCTCCTTTACCTGTTCAGGAGGATTTTCTCTTTGCTCTTTTGGTTTCTGGGCCTTTCTTGCATGCTGTGGCGTCTTGGTCCGTTTTCTGCTACTATAACACAATGCCACAGACTGAGTAAGCTGAAAAGAGTAGAAGTTGATTTGGTTCATGGTTCTGGAGGCTGGGAAGTCAGAGATGATGGGTGGCAGCTGGTGAGGGTCTTCTTGCTAACACGACATGACAAGAAACAGAGGAAATGGGTGGGGGAGGAAAGGTGACTTATTCTTTTAGCAAGAGCCCACTCCAGCAACAACTAACTACTCACGAGATAACGCATTAATCCATCCCGACGGTAGAGCTCTGTTGCCTAATCACTGCTCCAAGGTCCCACCTCATAACACCATGACAATGGCAATTCAGTCTCAACAGTAGCTCTGACAGAGATCTGCAAAGCACAGCAGGTGGGGAAGGAGGAAATCCCATGTTCTGACATGGAAAAGGGCAGAATGTTACTTGCGGGTGAGAAAAACCTCTTAACCACTACGAAAGTGTTATGTGTTGATATGATCACTTATATCCATCATGTAAATGAGTTGAAAGAAAAAGACAAAAGTCAGTATTGGCTAATTTGAAAAAATTTACATTGTTCAAGCAAAGTAAGTTTTTTTTTTTTCTGAGCAGCTGCTGAGCTTGAGTGAAATGAGGACATGAAGAAATTTGTTATGAATGGCATTTCTTTGCAACAAAGTTTTGGTTAATATTTAAATTTTACATCAAATAGTTTTGACTGTTGAACTGGTGTTTCCCTGAGTGTGAGGCCACCTGAGACGCAGGTGTCGTGGTGTGGTTGACATCCGTGTTTTAATTTCAGGGGCCATGGGCATTCTTGGCTGTAGAACTGGCGGGCGCTTCTCAAAGGCAGTCATCAGACAGAAAATTTACCCTCAAATTGGCCTCATCCTCACCCCCAGTCCCTGCTACCTCTATCTTGGGGTGGGGGGTTACCATATTCTCTTGGGGTTTCTTCCTCCAGTGACCAAGAAGTAGTTTTCTCCCAATATGGGCTATCACAAGAGAGGGAAAGGGTCCCGCCCTTTCCTGCTTTCCAAGGTGATTGCCGATTTCCCTACCTTGTTTATTTCTGGGTGATTGCAGTGGAAAGTGGCAAATAGGGACAATTAGAATGTAAGGAGTTAAAAAATTCAGCCTCACATGATTGTCTTAAACCGGAAACATATCCTTCAATTTGTGTTTATTAGTATAAAGGGAAAGAAAGAAAGATGAAAGAAGCTGGGAGAATGACAGCCTTGAGGAAGGTGATCTGGAAGTGTTACAGTCAGCGTGGCTTAAGGCTCTGCAGGAATATGGTTCTTGGCACATGGGTACAGCAAAGACTGCGTCTCTGACCATCAGTCTGCGAGACGCTGTGTGTGACAGGGAGGCCATGGGTGGGAGGACAGAGCTGTGAGCACAGGCACAGGAAGGTCTAGGTCAGTAATGTGGTCCTTGCATCTAAAACCAAGGTGCAGCTTGTATTCCAGTTAGATGGGATTATTATTTAGGTTCAGGGTTTTTACAGAGAAAATTCTTGCTCCTGATGTGGTACATGGAGATCATTAGACTATTGGCTTTTAAATGAACCCCAGGGGTTCCTGCCTTGGAGGGCTGACCAGCTCCTAAGTTTGGTGCCAGTGCCCTGCAAAAGTCCTCGCATTTCGTGCTTGTAACAATCCTGTTATGTCATCACCGTTTTGCAGAGGAAGAATCCAAGCTCAGAGAGGAGAGAGGGCACAGGCAGCCCACAGCGGCAGGGTGAGGACAGGAAACCAAGCAGTGTGACTTCAGAGCCCTGTGCTTATTCTCTCCCCACCTTTCTAAAGCACAGGAAGGCAGGTGATGTCTTCATTTCAGGACGATTAGTACAAAGTCTGAGCCGCCAGGCATTGCCTGGCCCTGGGGCGACCCGGAGAGGCTCGGGTGGAGGGGTCGGTCTCCATCAGGCCCTCCTGAGTCCAGCGGGCTCTTGCCTGTAATTTAGCCCAGTAAGTAATTATTTTGTTTGTGGGCTCCGGAGCTGGAGGTGGTCAGTTGGGCGGGAGCCAGGCAGCCGGCCAGCACTGTCATTAGCCCTGTGACTTAGCGCAGGTCCCCACCTTGGTGGGCCTCATACTCCACACGGGGAAGTGCAGACGAGCCGGCCTGCGAGCAACGATCGTTTTAAGGAGGTGACGACGACGGAAGGCGTGCGCCTGGGACACAGAGGCTGCTCAGCAAGTTCCAGGCCTTTCTGCTCCCCTTGAGAGCGAAGCTCGCACCGTGCTGACCCCGTGGCAGCAGTGCCCGGCGCGCAGTGGGCACACGCAGGAGGAAACCCTGGTGCAATGAATGCAATGCCAGCCAGAGGAATTTTTCACCCTTGTCGGTTTTTCGGGGTATTTCGAGCAGAGGAGTCCTGAGTGAGGAAGATTCTGTCTCCCCTTTCCCAGGCTCTGGCGGTCACGGACAGGGAGGAGCGAGTCGGGGCGCGGGTCCCCGCTGGCTACCGGAGCCGGCGCGAGCGAGGCCGGCACCCGCGAGGCGCAGCCCCGAGCGGGAAGCCGCGGCCGTCGGCAGAGGGCGCCCCGGGCCCACGGAGCGAGGCGCTGGCGCTGGGGCGCTCACCCGGCGAGGGGCTCGGGCTGCAGTCCCGGGTGACCGCGGCCCGGGACGCGCCCGCCACCCGGGCGGAGCGCGAAGTGAGCGCCCCCGGGCACAACGGCGCGCCCTGGCCCCGAGCGGTGAGTACGGGCGGCCGCGGGGCACGTCGCGCCCCGGTTGGGGGTACTTGGCAACAGCGCGGGTCGGGCCAGCTGTCCTAGTGGCCGGTGTGTGAGAGTCGGGAGGGTCCCCTCTCCCTTAGGGCTTTGGGTCGGGCTGGGGGTTTACCCGGAGGGCGCTGGATTTCGGGGCGAGCTTGCTTACGGGCGACTCAGGCTTACTTGAGGTCCCACCGTCGGGGTCGCCTCACGGGCCCTGCGCGGCTATCCAGGGTTAGGGGATCTGCGAGGTAACCAGCGAGGGCTGGCGCTCACCTGGGCGCCCCCCACCCCCTTCGCCCGCAGCACCATCGGGGGAACCACGTGCGGCTATCGCCCGCAACTCTGCTTGTGAAGCGAGGCCCGCCCCCAGGGCAGGGGAGGGGACACGCGGGCGGGGTACGCTGTGCCCCGCGGGAACCCGGCCGGCCCGAGAGCGCCCGCCGCTGCCAGCTCCGCTCTCCACCTGGCGCTCCCACAGGCTGCTGAGAGGTAGCGGGCAGTGTTGCGGGGAGGCGAGGGCTCTGACCTGAGGGCCGAAAGCCATCTGAGGGGTGCCCAGGCACTCGGCTGCTGGAGAAAGGAAGCAAAGAAAATAGGCTACTGAGTGACTTGTCCTGGGGGAGATCTCTCCCAAGAAAGCTCCGAGCGCCCGGGCATCCTTTGCCTGGGTCTGCGCTTTCAACAATCTCTAGCAGTTGGAGGCAGCGGGGCCGGGCCGCCTCTCTGGGGGCCTGGCCGGGGATTCTTTCCCCAAACCCGCCTGGGCGGGCGTTTTTTGCGCATCGGGAGCCGAACCCCCGCCGCGCGGCTGGCTGGCCTCAGGCGCGCCTCGCTGCGCTGGCAAAGTCCGCATTCTGAGCTCCAGGGGCTATGAGAGAGACGACCCCAAGGCAAGGTAGGTGGCCCGGACAGGCTTGTCCAGCAAATTATTGGGTTGGGCTTGATGTGAGTGAAGATGTGATCTGCTCAAGTCTAGGCGAACGACCGTGTGCTTTCCCTTTGCTTTTTAGGGCGCTTGGGGAGCTGAGGAGGAGCCAGGGGCTTGGAGGAGCGAGACATGTATTTTCAGCTGCGTCTGAAAAGGGGAGAATTCCCTGTCACCATCAGGCAAGCAACAGCCCTGAAATGTGATTGCAATTGACGAGCAGGGCAGAGGAGGCCTGGGAGTCTCTGGATGGATGGCTTAGAATATGCTAAAAAAACCCATATTTTCCTTGGGGAATTCAGGGGCCAGCTGGTGCCGGTGACAGTGACCTGGAGCAAGGGAGTCAGAAGACAGTTGTAGAAAGCAAGAGGGACCTTCCTCAGGACTGACTTAGACTACCAACAGGAGGCTTCTGCCACGGGATTCCTGCGGTGCTCTCGTGGAATGCTGGTGAGGTCCTCCACCCACGGGAGCAATGCCGTCTGTGCAAGGCGCTGCCTGGTGAGGGAGAGCTCCTGGAGTCTCCTGACCCCTAATCCCTGCTGTGAACCTGAGGGTGTCAGAGCCGCCCCCCAAATGTGCTTTCCCTCAGGAAGATGAGGACTCTGAACACCTCCACCATGGACCGGGCCGGGCTGGGGATGCAGAGGGACTTCTCCTTCCGCATCCTCACTGCCTGTTTCCTGTCACTGCTCATCCTGTCCACTCTCCTGGGCAACACACTGGTCTGTGCTGCTGTTATCAGGTTCCGACACCTGCGTTCCAAGGTGACCAACTTCTTTGTTATATCTTTGGCTGTGTCGGATCTCTTAGTGGCTGTCCTGGTCATGCCCTGGAAAGCGGTGGCTGAGATTGCCGGCTTCTGGCCCTTCGGGTCCTTCTGCAACATCTGGGTGGCCTTTGACATCATGTGCTCCACTGCATCCATCCTCAACCTCTGCGTGATCAGTGTGGACAGGTACTGGGCTATCTCTAGCCCCTTCCGGTATGAGAGGAAGATGACCCCCAAGGCGGCCTTCATCCTGATCAGCGTGGCATGGACCTTGTCTGTCCTCATCTCCTTCATCCCAGTGCAGCTCAGCTGGCACAAGGCAAAACCCACCGGTCCCTCTGAGGGCAATGCCACATCCCTGGGTGAGACCATAGACAACTGTGATTCCAGCCTGAGCAGGACATATGCCATCTCATCCTCCGTAATCAGCTTTTACATCCCTGTGGCCATCATGCTTGTCACCTACACCAGGATCTACAGGATCGCGCAGAAACAAATACGGCGCATCTCTGCCTTGGAGAGGGCAGCGGTCCATGCCAAGAATTGCCAGACCGCCACAGGTAACGGGAAACCTGTCGAGTGTTCTCAACCTGAAAGTTCTTTTAAGATGTCCTTCAAAAGAGAGACCAAAGTTCTGAAGACGCTGTCGGTGATCATGGGGGTGTTTGTGTGCTGTTGGCTGCCTTTCTTCATCTTGAACTGCATTTTGCCCTTCTGTGGGTCCGGGGAAACCCAGCCCTTCTGCATCGATTCCATCACCTTTGACGTGTTTGTGTGGTTTGGGTGGGCCAATTCCTCCTTGAACCCCATCATTTATGCCTTTAACGCTGATTTTCGGAAGGCATTTTCAACCCTCTTGGGATGCTACAGACTTTGCCCTACGACGAATAATGCCATAGAGACGGTCAGCATCAATAACAACGGGGCTGTAGTGTTTTCCAGCCACCACGAGCCACGAGGCTCCATCTCCAAGGAGTGCAATCTGGTTTACCTGATCCCACATGCCGTGGGCTCCTCCGAGGACCTGAAAAAGGAGGAGGCAGGTGGAATAGTCAAACCCTTGGAGAAGCTGTCCCCGGCCCTGTCAGTCATATTGGACTATGACACTGATGTCTCTCTAGAGAAGATCCAACCCATCACGCAGAATGGACAGCACCCAACCTGAGCTGCTGGATGACTCCTATCTCAGATGTTCATCCCCAAAGCTAGAGGAGATTTGACTGAGGCTTGCTGTTAAGCAACTAAGGTATGGTGAGACTCTGGGGTGTCAGGAGAGCCTTCTGCTGCTTTCCAACATGCAACTAACTATATTTTCAAATACATGCTAGTGTATTTTCTGTGTTGTACATAGTCAAGCAAACAGAGACACTACAAATGTGGGAAGCTACAAGAGACATGTCTTTGGCTCCCAAATTGTTTTTAGAAATTTATTCTTATCTTAGGACTTTAAAAATAGGGCAAACAATCAGCAATGAACAGCTTCACTTGAAAAGCAAACCTTTCTGGGAAGGAAATGAGAAGGGTTGAGTTTGCTGTGTACAAACAGGTGCTAACACTGTTCCGAGCAAGTTTTCAGACTGTAAAGGTAGGTGCATGCCTTCATAAATTATTTCTCAAGAATAATTGAGGCTTATAGTAGGAATGGGAATTTTTTTTCAGAATTGAGAGATGCTTTGTTGATATTGGTTTTATTTATTTGTTGTATTATATGGATATTTTTAATTTATTATAATAAATATATATTTATCATATTTAATAGGATAAACTAATGAGTTATCTGAGACCTTACAACCACATTTTTGTCCATGTAACTGGCGCTTTATAAGCCAATGAAACGAACACACTGACTCTGAGAGATTCTAAATGCTCATGTGTCACTTCTAGAAACATAGCAAAGACTGATCCCCTTAAAATTTACTGACACAAGCGAATATGAGGGAAGAAGGGATGAAGCTTGGAATGCTTTTTCTTTCTAAGAAGACTGAAAAATTTTAAAGAGGTTGGCTACTATGATGTTCAACATTTCTTAAATGGCAAAAAATTTCCCAGAGGTATTTGTAGTTCTGTAAATATCTTAAAAGCCAGCTAAAAAGGGTCCAACTTTAAATTTATGATCTTAGGTGGCAATGAAAAGTACATGCCACTTTGTATTTATGTAAAATAATTGGCTCTCCTCTGTCTTTTCTCATTTCACGTGTCAGATAGCTTTCCTGAAGCAAACAAATGGCTTTGCTGGATAGAGATGCGGATGGTAGCAGCCCCACCGACGGACAGAGCTCAAACCCTGCACCTCTGTCTTACCAGGTCAAAACAAGCCGTGCAGTGGGGCTGCTGTTTGTAGTGCTTTAATCTGAACTTGGAACTCATTTTTTTTTTTTTATAAAAAGTCTTCAAATGTTAGTGGTATATTAATTAATGAATAGTGCCTCACTAGCATCCTTGAGTAAGACACTTCTCCTGGTGGAAGAAACAGGAGAACCCTTCTCTTTGGGTGTGTTACGCACTCCAAAGCCATCAGCAACTCTTTTGACAACTGCTACTCCTTTCTTGTGCTTCGGATTCAAGTTCCTTGTGTCATTTGTTGCCCGGACTGTAAAAAGTAGCGTAAGCCTCCTTCGCCAGATGCTAACTCATGTGAGGCATTTCAAGAGTTTCTTTGAAATGTCTACAGACTATTCTTCTTGATAAGCAACTTAGTTAACATTCAGATGAAACCAGTAAAAAGAAAAAAAAATCTACTGAAAAATATTTTCCTGCATCAGGTCTGTGTTATTTATGTATTGTGAATGTTTTCTTAATTTTATTGGCTGTATGCTTTCTTACATATAATAAAAATATTTTGTGAACTCAAATCAACCCTGAATGAGCTCTGTTGCTTTTGCTAAATGTGTTTTAAAAACTAGAGTGTTTCCAGATCTACAAGGAAGAAAACATGGGGATTTTCAAGTAAACATTCCTCTTTAAAAAAAAAGAAGGAAATTTCTTCTGTTGTGTATGCCAGGGGTTGCCCTTGACTAATTAAACAGAAAATGTTTTCTGATGTGGGCTGTATACTCTCTTTTTTCTTCTGTCTTCACATTTTTTTTTTTGAAAAAGAAATCTTTCTTCACTTGGGGAATGACTCTACTTTTCATTTCATGATTTGAACGCTTTCTAGTCTCTGCTTTTTCTTTCAAAGAACCTGTTTCAAATAAAATGAAAATTTCAGAAAAGACCATGGCTTGCTATGGGGTTGTGGGACTTAACAGCTGACGACAGCTATTGTACGTGTGGTGTTCATTTTAAACATAAAATAAAACAGCATGTTTTTTCCTGCAGAGAATCTACAGGTTGTGCTGCTGGCTTATCGAAACGTCCCACAAGGCACATCCTAGGTCCTGCGGAAGCTACGTAGGTAGCGTTCTGTGCTAAGTCATTTGTTTCTCATCCTGGTGAAAGAGAACGACTGAGCAGCAGGTGACGGAGAAATTAAGGGTGAGGTTTATAACTTGCAAGATCACACAACAGATGGTGTCTTTTTAAATTCCACATTTGCCTTCCCCGGGCTGTGGCCTATAATGAACATATCTGGAACGAGCACCCATGAAGCATGATGCCTTTTCTTTCTGTTGCATAACTTTCTGGGTATCTTTATTCTTTGAAGTCTAATTTTGTTCATAAATTAGAAGCTCAGCAGCACCAGCTACAGTGCTCAGTCCGTTCTGTCATTGTCTGGCTAGTAAAACGTGACACCAAAGCTTTTGCCACTTATTTCAGTGGCAAAAGAGTAAAAAAATGAATGCTATGTCTAGAAATTATATTAAATAATTGTAAAATTCAATACACTTTGAATGAGACTGTACTTCGGGATTCCTGGCATATTGGATCATTGGATCGAGAAAGGGCGTCTTATGGAATGTCAATTTTACTGAATCTTTCAGAGAATTTGATATTATAACTATAAAAGCAAAATTACAATATGACTTTCATTTTTAACTAATAGTGATGAGCCTTAATAATGCTAAATATATATGAGACACTGTACAAAGAGAAAGACAGCTTAAAAGAGATGTTCTTTTCCCTTCTCCATCTAAGAAGACACCTTTCCTAATCAAATACATACGCAGCTTATTGGTGACTGGCACAGCAGGCAGTCTTGTGGGAGGGAGACTGAACACTGGGCTTCAATCAGTAGCTATTTAGGTAAGTCACTGCTTTCTCTTGGGATCTAAGCAAGTCATGCTCTCTGAGTCTCAGTTGTCCTAGTCCATTAAATGGGAAGAACAAAACCTCTGCAGCAATGTCATCAGTGGAGGGGTCACCCCAAGGCGAATCTATGTGTCATCCAATGTCAGCGACTTTCTGAAGTCTCCAGTCTCTGGGTCTGCTCCAGGGACATCTCAGCCCATGTCCCCTACTTCACCAGGAGCCGGTCCACAGTTGGGGGCCTGGAATGTAGAGAGCACAGGCTTTGTTTCAGAGAGAGGAGGGTTCACATTGCAGCTGAGGCTTTTGACCTGTGTGAGCAAAAACAAATGCCTTTACCTCTTGTTTGTGGACTGGCAATAAACATGCAGGTTCTCGTGGGGGTTAGAATGAAGCTGACGTCTGTAAGAGCACTGAGCACGGAGATGGGGGTCTCACCGATGCTTGGCGAGATCCCCAGTTTGTAGGGGTGAATCAGTTAACATTTGTTGCATCAGCAATAATGGATTTGCTACTTACTTGGCTTTCGCATGTTTGATTGAAGCAAATGGAAATGACTTACAGAGGACGTGTGGTTTGAGATGGCCCCAGACACCGTTGTCTTTGGCTGTGGTTATCTGGTATTCCTGAAGCAAGTGGCTTTTTATATCTGTGTGGTTAAAAAAATTGCCTTAAGTTACCACTAGATATTGCCTGAAAAAAATCTGTCCACAATATTTTACTGTATAATATCTCCTTATCTCATGTAATTTGTTTCGGGAATAATGAGTCGGTGGCCTGCCAGCTCTGGGCTGTTCAATTTAGGACCAGCTGCTCTGCACGATCTGGTTACTGTGGTCACTTGAGGGAGTGAAGCTGGTGGCCCGTGAGATCGCAGTGCTGTGTAGATTAGATGCACCTGTACGGATTTGTTTGGGATTTCCTGGATAGAAAAGATGACAAACCAACCGATGTATTTTACGGAGGGCTGAGAGGCTGGTGAGCATGATACCGCAGACAAAACCTCTATAATTTTGTTACCAGGCCAATCTATTTCATTGCCTCCTGCCACATTAAGTGACTGCCGCGTGATATATAGAATTTACAAAGCAGCATTTGGATTTTAGTCTGTTACATCATTCAAGATTTGGGAGTTGTAATTTAAATAGTATTAGAAGCTCAAGAATAATCTCTGATTTAA
Source organism: Lepilemur ruficaudatus (assembly GCA_963574885.1). NCBI lineage: Eukaryota > Metazoa > Chordata > Mammalia > Primates > Lepilemuridae > Lepilemur > Lepilemur ruficaudatus. Next base: position 21,452 of record CAUYRT010066859.1, on the reverse strand, counting down.
AAGGGTTTAACTTCCTAATCACTATGAGAAAACACACAAAACCAGCTGGAATTTTTCTCATGCTCACAGAGGAGAGACTCTACCTGCTCTCAGCATTGGCAAGTGCTTCCAGCTGTTGACAAGACCTTCGGAACCGCGTCCCCAGATGTGAGACCACCTCTCACTCTCCCACTGGCGGAAGGGCTGGCAAGGTAGCCATGGTGCCAGGACCTGGGAAGACGGAATTGTACGGCAGGATGTTTCATTTCATTTTAAAAAAAGGACACGCTACTTTGCAAAAATAAAGATTTTTTGGTGTGTCTACAATAAGGGATGTCATATGGGATGAGTTTTAAGATACTTTCTGGCTTGAAAATATGACGTATGGGATCCATGGCAGGTAAAATATGACTTTGATAGGTTCCCCCGCCAGGTTTCCCAAACCCCCATTCTCTTTGCTGGTGGAAAGCCAACAGACGGATATTCATAAAATGCAATCCGATGGCGATGCCCTTGTTTAGCATTTTCCAATGGCTCCCAGTTACTTTCCGGAAGCAAAAATCAAACGTATTCAAAGCCCTTCATGATCCGGCCTCTGCAGCTTTATCCACTGCCGGTGCCTCACCAGCACTGTCCTGTGGGCATTCAGGATTTTGCACGGTTTGTGTTGTCCTTTCTCGTTTTTATGCCTTTGCACATACTGTTCTCTCTGCCTGGGACACCCTTCCCTGTGGCCTTTGTCGGCTCCTGCTCACCCTTCAAGATGCAGCCGGGCACAGCTGCCAGAGAGAGGCCTTCCTGGGCACCTTCCTCCTGCCTCTGCGCCCTTCTGTCTTCCCAAGGTTGTACCATGAAGTAATCTCCTTCTTTCCTTATCGTTTTCCCTACGTGACGAATGTACTGAGAGCAAAAGCTGTTTTACTTTTTCTCCCCTCTCTTTATATACCCCTAAGCATCGAGGACACTGCTTGACATGTAAGAGCTGCTCATTAAATCTTGCTGAATGAATGAAAAGTCAAAATAGGGAATGCTGGAGACACAATTTTAGTGCAGTTTATTTGGGGGATGCTTGATTATTTGTGGAGGTCTGCTAGGCTCTCTCTAAAGTCTCTGGGTAGAATCTCCACATGACTTTGAGGCCTGCAGTTTTCTGGAGTGTGATGTAGTTGTACAGAGGAAATTGCATGCACATGCCACATACACACACACACACATACCTACGTGTGTGTATATATACATATATATATAATTTGATACAATTTGCATTTAATAACCTCCCAAGAGCACTTTTTAGGATTCACACCATGTGCTGGATGCCAGGGACCCAGAAACGGATTGGACACTCCCCTAGTCTTAGAGGAGGAAGACAGATACGCAAATAAACCAACATCAAAAAATATTTGGAAAAAGTATGATGTTCAGAAAAGGAATTTTTCCCCCCAGGTAATGCCAATAATTCCATTCTATCGAGCCTCAGAAACCATGTGCCTGGCCTTGTACCAAGCAGCCTCCATTCACCATCTCATTCCATCCTCAGAGCCACCCTACGAGGCAGGCACAATTACCGTTATCCCCATCTTATAGGTCCAAATGATTAATAGTCAGAGAGGGCAGGTCATGCGACCAAAGTCACACAGCTGGTAAATGATGGGGGCAGGTTTGAATCTAGGACTCTGTGACTTCAGAACCTGTTCTTTCTTTCTTTCTTTCTTTCTTTCTTTCTTTTTTTCGTTTTGACAGAGTCTTGCTCTGTTGCTTGGGCTAGAGTGCTGTGATGTCAGCCCAGATCACAGCAACCTCAAACTCCTGGGCTCAAGCAATCCTCCTGCCTCAGCCTCCTGAGTAGCTGGGACTACAGGCATGGGCCACCACGCCCGGCTAATTTTTTCCATATATTTTTAGCTGGCCAACTAATTTCTTTTTATTTTTTAGTAGAGATGGGGTCTCATTCTTGCTCAGTCTGGTTTTGAACTCCTGACCTTGAACGATCCGACCGCCTCGACCTCCCAGAGTGCTAGGATTACAGGCGTGAGCCACCACGCCTGGCTTTTTGGGGGGTCCCTTTCAACACTGCATTTCCGGTGCCTGGCATACAGTAGGCACCCAAGGTAATATTTCAGCCCATTACATGAATGAGTGAATTAATAACTCTACAAAAGGTTTCGGTAGGTAGGTGCTTATGCACATGCCTTAATGTTCACTGTGTGGTTGGCCCTGTTGAGGTGGTCAGGGCTGATCCACTCTGCTAAGTTATGTTTCTCTATCACTGACACAATCACAGGGAAATAATCGAAATAGTATTTAAATGGCAAACAAGGGCTCTCTCGCTCATGGATGTGCCTGGCTAGCAATCGACTCTTTTACCCAGGAGAGAGAGGAAATGTCAACCAAATGTCACCAATGTGTTCCCAGATTATCGAGCCACACGCGTGCTGTTTTGAGACGGAGTTTTTAGGACAGATGTATTTAGCATCATGAACATGTTGACTGTAATTAAGATAATGGTCAGCCCCATTTGTAAGATGCTTATTTACTGCACACTGCTATTTGCTGTTAAACTGGGCTGGGGGGAGAGGGCTGCTGTACACAATTCTGCCAAAACAGCTGTGGGTTTTTGCTAGCTTGGTGGTGGGGTCATTCTAAAACAGCATGCTCCTGACTGGCACAGGGGTGGATTAAAGAGGATCTGCTCCAGGGACAATACGGGGATGGTTCTAGCTTGTTTAAAAAGCCTGCTCATAATACTTTCAAGACAAAACCAAACTGTAATGCCATTTTTAGAAAGCATCCATTGGCACCGATATTGAAATAAAAGCTTATTTGCTTGCTCACGGAGCTGTAAAATTTAGAATGTCACACTTGGATGATGCTCCATCCAATAGCAGAACCTCTGGTTTGGGGACAAGAAACAGATGCTTTTCTGCCCTGCTCACAGCGGTGCAAATGGATCTGGCTAAATGGAAACGGGGGATTTGGCAGAAGCATCCAAACTTTAAAGAACACACGCAATTTGACCCAGCAATTCCACTTACATGAATCTGCTTTACATGCATCCTCACTTATGTGCTCAGAGACGCATGTGTAAAGGATGCAGGCTGCAGCTCTTGCGTGTACAAGCCAACTGGAGATATCTTAAGTGTCCAGTAACAGGGGAATGAGTGTCAGCACCCAACCAGAGGCAGCCAATACACCGAGACAACAGGGATTGCGGCGGAGAAAGAGTTTAATGTCACAGGGAGCCAAGTGAGAAGACAGAAGAATTTTTTTCAAATCTGCCTCTCCATGAATTTGGAGACTAGGGTTTTTAAGTGTGGTTTGAGGGGCAGAGGGTTAGGGAATCAATACTGCTGATTGGTTGAGTTGGGGGTGAGGTCATAGGCATGTAGAAATTGTCTTCTTGTGCTGAGTCAGTTCCTGGGTGGGGGTCACGAGACTAGTTGAGTCAGTTCCATGGTTTGGGCCACTGGTCTGGGTGGATGAGTTGTCCCACTGGAATGCAGGGTCTGAAAGCTATCTCAAAGACCAGCTTTAAGTCTCACAAGGGTGATGTTACCTATGGGAGCAATTAAGAAATCTGAGAGTCTTACACCCATCCGTTCTGTGACTCCTGAGTAATAAGCAATTGCAGGAAAGCCAGCCAGGGAACAATGGCTGGTTATTTTTCTAGCTACAGCTGTACCTTTGCAGAGTTCAGGCTCCTACCACAGTTTCCAGCTTGTGGCTCTTTAATTTTTCAAAGGGCAGTTTCATGAATAACTAAAATGCGAGATGTCACGTGTGGTACACGGTGGTTAAAAAGATGTCCGTAGTATGTGGTTGTTATAAAGAAAAGTAGATCCATGAGCACTGTTATGGAAGGATTTTCATGATATATTATGAAGGGAAAAACAAGTTTCTAAACAATATGATTCCTTTTATTTAAAAATGTGTAAGCAGTATATATGTTTAAATGCAAATAGAAAAAGATGTGGGAAACCGCTCACCCCCCTGAATAAGTGATTGAAACAAACAAACAAACAAACAAAAACCAAATAAATGTGGGAGAATAGACAAATCTCCCATGCAGAAGAATTCCGAATAATCAAGGTAGGTCAATCACATTCCTCAGGTGTGGGCTGCGCACAATGGCTGTGCATCTCTGTGTGTCTCTGGGGGAGAGAATGCGCTTTGGGGAGAGTCAGGGAGGGGAGGGGAGGCTTTCATATTTTACTTTGTGTATTTCTTGGTTTTTACAAGAAGCTTGTGTTTATGTATTTTACATGTGTAGTTAAAATCAGATTTTAAAAGAAGCACGCTGAACTGGGTGTGAGGCAGGAGAAGCTCGAGCTGTGGTTGTTTTGCTGGTGGGGGGTGAGGGTGGGGGACGCAGGCATGTCCTTGAAAGGATGTGCAGTAGTTGGGCACCTTATGTGTTCTGAGCCCATCTGGGGACAGCTCCGGCTTGATCGTCAGTGCTGGTCTGGCTGAGGCGGGCGAGCTTGGGGACTGGCTGAAGACGCTCAACTGGTCCGCGGAGCAGAGTGGGGACACGGGGACACAAGGCAGAGCACGGGGCCTGCCTGGCTCCAAAGCCCCCCCGCCCCGAGAGCCCCAGGCATGACCTTCACAACTACGTGAGGTCTTACCTTCTTCACACAAAGGGTCTTTTTTTACCTGGTTTCCACCGAGTCCATATTTGGAATAATTTTTTTGATCAAACGCATCTCATTTAGAAAATAACACACAGGGTGGCCTTTTTGTTAAAGTGTTTTCTCTTCAGCTTTTCGGAAATGATAAAAAGCACTTGAAGGGGCTTCTTGGGGACTGCAGCTTGGGGGTCACCAGTCTGAAATCACTGGAGTGACCCTCCTCAGGCTGTCCTGCTTTGAGGATTTTCTAGGCCTCACCTGTTCTGACTTTAGGTGCCCCGATGCGCCTCAGGTCAAATGTGAAAATGCTCCCACCTCTCTGCCAAAAGAGAAGGATTTGTGCATGTTGTTTGTGACATTGCTCTTAATTTCAATTTTGCAGTTACTCTGTCATTCTCGGGAGCCGATACATTTTCCCCTATCAATTCTCAAACATTTCTGGGTACTTTTGCAGAGCTCAGAGCCCAGGAGACTTCCAGGACATTGGCTCTGCGCAAACCACAGCAAGAATTTTCTCTGAGTTTTGAGGACAAAGGTGCCAAGTGCTCTTAGGCACAGCAAGCGTGACCGTCACCGTTTTCCCTGTCGAATTCTCTCCCATTCTCTGGCTGTTGAGTCACTGCTCAAACGCGCAAGGCTCCTCCTAACACGCAGTGTGCACTGGGACACGACCCGCTTCTGATCGTCACAAAACTGAAAACCACGCCAGCGCTTATCCCTAGGTTTAACCATCTGGGAGGTTTTCAAATTCTATTTTTCTCGTCACTGACATGGATAGTAAAGGTTTTAGTGATATTTTTATGTTACATGCTCTCGTAGGCTCATTTTAGAAGTCTCCAGAGTATACCAATTGAAGGCTTCAAGTGGTAAATCCAAGGTTTGAGGATAAAATCATTCAGGGCAGTGTTGAAGGAAAAGGCAGCTTTTCATGATCTGATCTTTTGTTCTAAGAGGAGGAAGAAATTTAAGTTTGAAGCGTGAGATTCTAGAACCAGTGAGAGACCAGAAGAGTAAGTCCAATGCAGAGGGGGTCTCCGGGCCAGATGCTGACCGGGGGAGAGCTAATGCTTAGCTTACGCTGCAGGGCAGACGTGTCTGGTCGCCCTTGTTTGTTTGTTTGTTCAATTATTTATTTATATCTATATGGATCGTGGATACCTGTTTTCCTTTGAGTCACAATCCGGTACTCCATTATTTTGTTGCTCGAATAGTTTCACCTTTGCCTATTGGGAGCTCTGTTAGTTGGCAGTCAGCTGCAGACAGAGGTTGTTACATCAAGGTTGTAGAGTGATTTCAAACACAAGTTCCCATGGGAGGGGTCTTTGGGGACTCTTTACAGCATCAGTTCGTGTATGGCTGGTGGCTTTGGAGAGGCCACCTTTGCACGTCACCGGCCCTCTGCTCCGACTCCCTCTAACTTCACAGCGACAGGCGGTGAGGACTCAGCCCACAGCTTGATCATTCTCGTTCTTCTCCCTGAAAGCCATTAAACTACTGATGCGCATTTAACAGAGATTCCAAATTCAACAGAGATTCCAAATTTAACAGAGATTCCAAATTCACGTTTTTAAAAGCAAATTTTATCTTAGACTAGTTTTAGATAGACAGAAAAATTGCAAAGATGGTACCGAGGTCCCATAGACACCACACCCGGTTTCCTCTATTATTAACATCTTATGTTAGTCTGGTCTCAATTAGCGAACTAATGTTGATACATTATTACTCACTGAAATCCATACTTTGTTCGATTTCTTCAGTTTTCCCCTAAAGCCCTTTTCCCACTCCAGGATGCCGTCCAGGCTACCCTGCTACGTTTAGTCATCATGAATTCTCTGGCGCCCCTGGGCTGTGACGATTTCTCAGACTTCACTTGTTTTTGAGGACCTGACAGTTTTGCGGTGCCCTGGTCAGCTGTTTTGTAGACCATCCCTCTCTTGTCATTGTCTGATATTTTTCTCATAATTAGACTGATGTCGTGGGGTTTTGACATGAAGATCACAGAGGCAAAGTGTCATTTTTGCTGCATTGTATAAAGGGCATAAACTGTCAACATGACTGATGACCTTGACCATCTGGCTGACGTAGCGCTGGTCAGAGTTCCCTGCTGTGAAGTTACCCCAGACTCATTTCCACACATAATGTCCATGTCATTATGGAGGGGATTATCTACATGAGATACCTGAAATTATTCTGCATGGGAGACGTGTCTATTCTCCCGTGTTTGTTTGTTCAATTATTTATTTATATCTGCACGGATCATGCATACCTGTTTTCCTTTGAGTTATAATCCAGTACTCCATTATTTTGTTGCTCAAATTGTTTCACTTTTGCCTATTGGGAGCTCTGTTAGTATCTCTTTTTTTTTGAGACAGAGTCTCACTCTGTCACCCGGGCTAGAGTGCCGTGGCATCAGCCTAGCTCACAGCGAGCTCAAACTCCTGGACTCAAGCAATCCTTCTGCCTCAGCCTCCCAAGTAGCTGGGACTACAGGCATGTGCCACTATGCCCGGCTAATTTTTTCTGTATATTTTTAGTTGGCCAATTAATTTCTTTCTATTTTTAGTAGAGACGGGGTCTCCCTCTTGCTCAGCGTGGTTTTGAACTCCTGACCTTGAGCAATCCTCCCGCCTCGACCTCCCAGAATACTAGGATTACAGGCGTGAGCCACTGAGCCTGGCCTGTTAGTGTCTCTTTGATACACACATTTCACTGTGGGTTTTTTCCCTGACTTTCTGGTGCTCTAAGTTGCTCCAGGCTCCTCTTGTAGATTTCCTGCCCCAGACTTAGAACCAGCCCTTTCTCCAGCAAGCCCTGCTTCCTTTTATTGAAGAATGGACTCAGAAACCAACATCTGGGTGCTCAGGTGTGCTCATTGCTACCAAGGTGTCATTGCTTCTGGGTCCTTTTAGCTGACAGAGCAAGGAAACATACTAACCCACGTAGATACAAATACCTGTAACTATTTCTGTGTGGTAATCATGTGAATCTGTATTAATCTCAGAGTGAGTTTTTGTTGTCTCCAGCTTGAATCCATCACCCCGTGGGCCCTTCTGGCCTCATCCCCTTGCTTATCTGCAATTCCCACTTTAACAATGCGGGGCCTGGCTCCTACTGCCAATCATGCATTTACTGAAATTTTATTGTTTAATCCCAGTAGACATGTATGGTGGTTTCAGAATTGTTAACTCATACCACAGTGGGAATCAACTTTATCAAGTATTCAGGTACAGTGTTTTTTTTTTTTCTTTAGTCTTATAGACTCCATTATTTCCAACGTTGCTTAGGTCTCCCTTTTTGCTGCTACCGCCTTTGGTGAAGCCATTTCATGCATTTGTGATATAGTTAGACTTCTTTGTCATAGTCCGCATTCCATCCTGGGATCCCTGGATCTCCCAAATGATTTTTTTTTTAAATCCACACATTAAAGTACACTCTCTGTGCTGTGAAATTCAGCAGGACTTGAGAAATACATAATGTCATGTATCCAGCATTACAGCGTCATGTAGAATAGTTTCACTGCCCTAAAAATACCTCCTGTGCTTCGTCTATTCAACCTCCCCACGCCAAGCCCCTGCAACCACCCATCTGTTTGTTCTTTGTGGAGTCACGCATTTCCCACAATGGAAATGGATCCAATAAGTGGATCCATATAGTGTGCTTTTAGACGGGCTTCTTTCACTTAGCAATATGCATTTTAGATTCATCCATGTCTTTGTGTGGCTTTCTCATCTCTTTTGATTGCTCAGTGGCGTTCCATCGTGTGGCTGTGCACAGCCGGTTGATTCATTCACCTGTGGAAGTGCATCTGCGTTGCTTCCAGTTTCTGTTGATCATTTAAAAAGCTGCTACAGATATCTGCACGCGAAGTTTGTGTAGATAGAACTTTTTAAACCAGTTGGGTAAATACATAGGATCCTACGGTAGTACCGTTTATTTGTGTAAAAATCCACCAAACTGCCTTCAAAAGTGATTGTACCATTTTCCATTCCCACCAGCAATAAATAAGAGTTCTTGTTTCTTTACATCCTCCCCAGAAATCTTTACTGGAATTTGTGTAGCAGGGTCTCGTTGCTGTTTTCACTTGCAGTTTCCGAATGACAAATGATGTTGAACATCCTTTCTTATACTTACTGGTCATCTCTCTACATCTTATTTGGTGAAGTGCTTGTTCAGATCTTTGCTCATTTAAATCCTGGGCAAAAAATTTCTTCTTGTTGAGTTTCAGGTGCTGTTTGTATATTTTGGATACAATTTCTTTATTGAATCTATGTTTTGCAAACATTTTCTCCTAGTCTGTGCCTTGTCTTTTAATTCTCCTAACAGTGTTTTCACAGAGCAGAAGTTTTTAATTTTAATGTTGTCCAGCTTATCAATGTTTTTTTTTCTTCATGGGTTGTACTTTTGATGTTCTATCTAAAAATGCTCCACCAAAACCAATGGCATATATATTTTCTCCTATGTTTTCTTATAGATATTTTATAGTTTTACATTTCACATTGCTCTAGGATCCACTTTGAGTTAATTTTTGTGTAAGATGTAAGGTCTATGTCTCGGTTTATTTGTTTATATCTAGACATCTGATTATTCCAGCATCCATTTGTTAAAAAGACAAATGAAACAAATTGTTTTTACTTCTTTGTCAAAGGTCAGTTGACTACATTTAGATGTGTCTATTTCTGTGCTTTTTATTCTGTTCCATTGATTTATGTCTGTTCTTTTTACCAATATCACATTCTTTTGTTTATTGTATTCTACAGAGAAGTCTTGAAATTGGGTAGTATGAGTCCTTCAGTTTTGTTCTTTTTAAACATGATTTTGGCTATTCTAGGTCCCTGTATTTCCATAAAAACTTTGGAATCAGTTTGTTGACATCAAAAAATGGATTTTTGGGATTTTTATTTTGATTACATTGAATCTATAGAGCAAGTAGGGAAAAATCGGTATCTCAACAATATTGAATCTTTAAATCCTTCAACACGGAATATTTATCTATTTATGTCTTTGTTTCCTTTCCTCACTGCTTTGTAGTTTTCTGCATATACACTCTGTACACATTTTGTTAGATTTATAACTATTTCATTTTTGTGCTATTGGAAATAAAATTAAAAAATTAAATTCTTGTTATTCATTGCTGGTATGTAGGAAAGTAACTGACTTTTATGTATTGCCTCTGTGTCTTGTAATCTTACTATACTCACTTTAATTCCAGAAGTTCTTTTTTTTTTTGTGGATTCTTTGAGGTTTCTTAAATAGACAATCATATCATCTATGAAAAATGACAGTTATATTTCTTTCTCTCCAGTCTGTATACCTTGTATTAACTTTTCTTATCTTATTGCATTAGCTAGGATTTCTAGCATGATGTCAGGTAAGAGTGGTGAAAGATGAAGTATTTTCCTTGTTCCTTATCTTAGGGGGAAAGCGTCTAGTCTCCCACCATTAAATATGATGTTTTCGAGTGTCAAAATAGCCTTGCATATCTGGAATAAAGACCACATAGTCATCCTGTAAAATTCTTTCTATGTGTTGTTGGATTTAATTAGCTAGTATTTTGCTGAGGATTTTTGTGTCTATGTTCCTGAGAAATATTGGCCTACAGTTTTCCTTTCTTGTAATGTCCTGTAATATCTTTTTCTGGTTTTGGTATTGGGGTAATGCTGGCCTCATAGAATAGGTTAGAGATTTTTCCCTCTACTTCCATTTCCTGGAAGAGATTGTAGAGCAATTGACATTATTTCTTTCTTAAATCCTTAAATGTTTGATAGAATTCACCTGTAAAATTCTCTGGGCCTGGGGCTTTCTTTTTTAGAAGATTATTAATTATTGATTTGCCTTTCTGATAACTACGGAAATATTCAGTTTATCTTTTTCTCTGTGTGAGTTTGATAGTTTGTGTCTTTCAAGAAACTGTCTTTCATTTCATCTAGGTTATCAAATTTTTGGGGAATGGAGTAGTTCATAGTATCCCTTTATTATCCTTTTGATGTCCATGGACTCAGCTGTAAAGATCTTTTGTTTTTTTTTTTTTTCAGTTCTGATATTATAAATTGTGTTTTCTCTCCTTTTTCTTAATTTATCAATGTTTATCAAATTCATCCTTTCTAAGAATGTGCTTAATGTTTAACAAAATTAATTTGTTGATTTTCTTTATTGTTTCTCTGTTTTCAATTTTATTTACTTCTGCTCTAATTTTTCAGTATTGCTTTTCTTTTGTTTGCTTTAGACTTAATTTACTCTTGCTTTTCTAGTTTCTTAAGATGGAAGCCTAGGTTATTGATTTTTGATCTTTCTTTTCTTCTTACATACACTTAACATTACAAATTTACCTTGAAGTGTTGTTTTTGCTGTATCCTACCTATTTTGATAATCATATTTTCATTTAGTTTGAAATACATTTGAACTTTGCTTGAGACTTCTTCTGTGACTCATAATATTCAGAAATGTGCTATTTAATTTACAAATATTTGGGGGCTTTTTATTATTGATTTCTAGTTTAATTCTATTGTGGTCTGAGAACATAATTTGTATGTTTATATCTGTTTACATTTGTTCAAGTGTGTTCTATGGCCCCAACTGTGGTCTATCTTGGTGAATGTTTTCTGTGAGTTTGAGAAGAATATGTATTCTATTCTTATCTGATGGAGTATTCTGTATATAAAAATAGGATGAGTGGCATAAACAGATTCAGAACCAGGTCTCTCTGTCTCGGAGCAGTAATTTCAGCCTTGCACCTATAAGTCAGGCTTTGCCCAGGAGACTTTTCTTAGGTTATTTGCAAACTTTTCACCAACTGTATGAGTTAGGGTACTACAGATAAACAAACTGAGACTTCCAACAGTAAAATTACTTGTCTGAGGTCTTTCTGCTGTTAGGTGTCATGTCCCAGGGCTGACAGAAGTGTTCCCCCTCTTTCAACCAAATGCCATCCCACCAAATTGCTCAGTTTCTAAAGTGATTGATTAATTGGAGTTTTATGGAGGAAGAGCTAGTCCTCTTTTTCAATCCAGCTGAATTAATCAGTGTAGGAGGCAGCAAGACTTACACAGGTGAAAAGAAAAGTCATCTTTAACATGAACAAAAGGAATGTAGGAGGAACTAGGCAAGAACGGATTAGTAATGAGGTATGGGCTGAAGAATGTGACATATGAAGTCAAGGGCAATTAGAAAAGAAGTGTTAGTTTTAAAGAAAATTAAGTAGTTTGAAGTAGAGGGGAGAGAGCTGAAGTTTATTGCTGTTTTTATGTGTCAGGCACTGTGCTGGGCTCTTCTGCTTCTGCTTCCTCATTTGATACCCAGAACAAGCCTGTGAAATGTCCCCACAGCCTACAGGTTCTCCCTCCTCCCAGGAAGAAAGAAGAGGAGGATCCCATGAAATAAAGAGGTAGGAAATTTGGAAAGAAATATAGAATGGTAACTGGGGGTCTTGGACTGAGGGACATGTGCTGTTATCAGTGTGTAGGAAGACACGGGGCAAGAGACTGGGCATTCCATCCGCTAGTCACTGGGGCAGGGAGTGGATGGGGGCTGGGACCGGGGCAGGAAGGACATCCTCTGGACCAGACGGGGCATGTACAGAGGCCACACTGAGGTTCCGAGGGTGGGATCATCCCCTTGGTCTGTGAGACACCACCGGGCCGAATGCTCTAACCCACCCACCTCCTTGGAAAAGCTTCCCAAGAATTTAGGGCAGGCCTAGTACTAGCAGAACACCTGGCGTGATAACTGGATTCTTTCTAACACAGACTCCCTGGGTCATAAGCGATGCGTGGAAGCGTGTGTGCGTGGTGTGCATTGAGAGCATGGAGTTCCCAGCGAGCTTCACTGAGGTAAGTGGAAGTTTGATGCATGAACCACAACTGAGCAAAACACTTGGGGAGAGGAGGTTGTTTATCCCCCCACTCTCTTGCCCTCTTCATTCCACACCTGGAGAAAACAGTACTTGTGCTATTCAGCAATGGGGATGCAAATCCCAGACAGACAGACACAGCCTCAATGATGTTATGAATCCTCAGAGATGCAGCAGTGTGGCTCATCAGCCACCAAAGCTAGGTGGCATAAGCTGCCCAGGTCAAGAGTTGAGCCAAGCAGGGCTCAACAGAGCCAAGCAGAGCCAAGCATGTGCTCTGCCCTTTTTTTTTTTGAGACAGAGTCTCACTGTGTTGCCCGGGCTGGAGTGCCGTGGCATCAGCCTAGCTCACGGCAACCTCAAACTCCTGGGCTCAAGGGATCCTCCTGCCTCAGCCTCCCAAGTAGCTGGGACTACAGGCATGCACCACCACGCCTGGCTAATTTTTTCTCTATATATTTTTAGTTGTCCAGCTAATTTCTTTCTATTTTTTTTTTTTTTAGTAGAGATGGGGTCTCGCTTTTGCTCAGGCTGGTCTCGAACTCCTGAGCTCAAACGATCCGCCCGCCTCGGCCTCCCAGAGTGCTAGGATTACAGGCATCAGCCACCGCTCCGGGCCTGTAAGCCTAGTTCTTAACAAGGGAAAGACCTGGATTTTAAGATCCTTAAGGACAAAATCAATGTTCTTTACCTCAGTTCATGTCTTTTTAAAGAACAAGAAGCACATTTACTTCCAAATGTGTTTTCAGACAATTCTGTCAAGTCCTCTGCAATTCTGGGGCACAGGCACTTTGGAATAAATTGATAAGATTGCTTTATGCCAAGGCTTACATTCACTACAACTGTTACTATTATTTTTATTATTTGCTGTGTGTATGTGGGTGAGATTATGGGGCGGTGGTCAACTTTAGATTCTTTCCTGCCATAATTCAGGCTGATACATGAGCATGAGATCTCTCAGCCATACTGAGTCAGAAATAGAAAATGTGATCAATCCAGGCACGTGTGAAGCTCCCAGGGAGGAGTGGGCAGTGCACCCCAATGGTTAGGACCATTGTCTTGGGCTGCTGCAGGCAAACCTCACTTCCACTCCTCGCCACGCACCCTAGGTTAGTCAGTGCCCCTCCCTGAGCCTTAGCCCCTTTGCCTGAAAGATGGCAGTGGCTTTGCAGAGAGTTGCTGTAATGATTAAACAAGATCATTCTGTTACTGTAGAGCTGAAGAGCTGGATAAACGTAGGGAATGATGCTCATTTTTGGAAAACATGGGGCTCTGGTCACACAGACCAGGCGCTTCCTAGCTGAGCCTTTATTTTCTCTTCAAAATTGGGATAGTAATACCCATACAACAAGATCTTTCTTTTAAGGGTTCAATGAAATAAATACATTAATGCGCATAAAATGTTTGGCACAGCGCCCGGGACACAGTAGAGGTTCACTTGGTTTTAGTGATTATAGTTTGGTGATGATACCCCTTGCTCAGAAGTGATGCCACAAAGGACAGGACACGGAAAGAGATAAAGAAAAGCCTCAAACCGCTGAACCCTCCAGTGAGTGGTCTTTGCATTTCCTCTGCGTACACGCGTGTGTTTACGTTTTGCGTGTGCGCTGGGCACGGTTAAGGGCAAACGTCCGTGCTGAGAACTGGACGAGTAGCAGAATCAAGTTAATCTTTACCGCACTTGAAAACACCGCGAAACGTGTTCCCCTTCCGGGGGCCACGCGCACTCCTGGCTGACTCGGGCCGATTCTCGCTCTCCAGACATCGTCAGCGCTTGCCAGGCAGTCCAGCAGGTCACCTGGGAGGAGGTGCCTGTTCTCGGTCAGAGGGACACAGTCTCTGGGTACGGGGGCCCTTCCGTGACATAGGATGTGCCGCCAACACGGCTTGCAGGGGGGTGTGGGAGAAACACGTTAGGCTCCTTTTCTTTCTTCTGCCCAAGGGGAGGTCATTCGAATGCTCCTACCCGGGCCGTGCATGCATCCCCCCTCGCCTGGCGGGCCGTGCATCTTCCTCCGGCTCTGCTGGGCTCCAGTCTCACGCTCTGCAGTGGTGACTCACGTGACCATCACGTCCACAGTGCGCAGACCCCGTCTGATCACGTCAATTCCCTGCCCAAAACCGACGCCCGCGTCCCAGCGCTCTCCGGATGGGGTCCTGGACGCTTTGCACCACTAATAGACTTCACCTGAGTTGACCTCAGCTTGTCTTCGGGAAGACAAGGGCTCATGCTCCTGCAAAATTGTCTGGCATTTGCTTACCCCACTGGTCTGTACTCATCTCATGAGTAAAAACTGTCTGAATCCTCTCCCAACCCCGGGTGACTGGCGTATGGGTGGTGTTCAACAAATGTTTTTAGACACAATTCAGCCTTGGGTGGAAGAATTCGGCTTTGGAGTTGGGGAGATCTGAGTCTGACTCTTAGATGTATCTGTTGATTGATCCACAGCTTGATTTGAGCAGCGAAGTCGGCTTAGCTTCTTGGCTCGGAGGTCTCGGTTTCCCATTCTGCGGGAAGACGCAGCGGTGCTTGGCGTGTGGGAACGCGGCGAGGATCAGATGAAAGACCACAGCGGGCTTGGCAGAAGGTCTGGCGTGTATCAACACTAAGGACTTAGATGTCAGCTTTTATTACCGATAAATGCTCGGTGAATGCATGTCATGTCATGGTCTATGGAAAAACATAATCATAATATAAACCATAAATGGGACATTGAGTAATAGGTTGTTTGTTAATTTATTTTTATGGCGGCGCCCACGGCCCCGAAAGGTGACGACATCAGGGTGCTGTCGTGCGAGTAATAATTTCCTGATTCTGGAAACCCAGGGGCACAGGATGGAAGACGCTGTCCGTCCGAGAAGGTGTGCCAGCGGTGGTCAGCGTCTCTTGCTCTCTGTATTTGCTCTCTGTTGTGCCAGCATCATCCTAGGACTACTCCCTTTCTTGTAGTTGCGAGAGGGCTGTCTGTCGAATCTTCTGGGGTTTGATGACCACGTCATGGCACAGGGACAGGTGGCCCTCAGAGGCTCTCCCGGAAGAATGAGACCTTGCTGTCCTAAAGCCACCAGCTCACATCATTCACAATCCCACTGGCCCTGAGGGACTCACACGTCCATCAGTGAACCAAGAGACAGTGGTCGGGACTGAGCTAACTGGTGTGGCTTGAGCCGCCTGTCCCACCCCCAGAACCGAGGCCTGTGGTCTGTATCGAGGGAGCAAGAAAACTCAGGTGTTGAGAGAGGGGACAGGGTGCTAGGAATCAAGCTGTTTTCTGAGGGTTTGGAGGAATCAGCAGCTCTCACTGTTCCTGGGCAGATTTCACAGAATGGCAGATGCATCTCTGCACTTGTCCTGCCTTTTCACCCAGGTATTTTCAAAAGTACTTTTCAGTATCTTTTGTTTCACCCACCACCACCACTAACAGCACAATGAAAGAAGTATAATAATAACGTTCTCATGCTAGGGCGTGCCTAGATGCCGCCCATATTTTAGTTTTAATTCTCTGAAAATGTTCTTCCCAATAACTCTCTGAGATAAGTTTTACTAGATCTTGTATGTAGATCAAGGATGCAAACTGCAGCTCAGAGAGGTCAATGTAAGTTTCTCAAATTCACACAGAAATTAGTGGCAGATCTGGGATCGGATCCAAATGGGTCTGATTCCAAAGCTCATGTCTGTCCCAAGACTCCACGCCACCTTCTTATTCCAGAAGCAAGATAGACTTGCTTAACATGCTCTCCTTCTCTTCCTGGAAACCACCCAAAGCAATAAAGAGAACAGAAAACACAAATTCACACTTTTTTTTCAGTGCAGCTAGAAGACAGACTGAAAAACATTCTGTAAGAGCTGCCAAGAACACACAGGAGCTTTGCGAGAGGAGGAAGTAGCCAACAGCAGAGGAACGAGCTCCGTAAAGTATTGGACCAAAAAATAAACTTCCTGAAGCCGACGGAGCCATTTTGGAGGAAAAATGTTATACTTTTTGATGGAAAAAGAGGGTAGGTTGAGAGGTGGAAGAAGTCCCCCAAAACTTGATTAGGTTCAGAGAAATGAGGAGGCTGGATGTGCCCGTCTGCTCTTGCTGTGTAACAAACACTCCCAAACTCAGGAAACGTTGATTCTTGCTCGTGTGTCTTCAGGCTGGCAGAGGCCGATGTACCAGGTTGGCCCAAGCTGGGTTTGACCCCACTGTGAGGGCCAGGTGCCGGTCTGCTCCACGTGCATCTCAACCTCCTCAAGTCCACGGCTGCCCGAGGCATGTTCTTCTCATAATGAAAAGCGAGAGTCGAGAAGATACACCCAACCAACTGCACAAGTCCATTTTGTGCCTTTGATCACAGCCATGAAGAGCTCCCTAGTGGAAGCAAGTCACGTGGTCGAGTCCGAAGTCAGGGGAAAGGGCGGAGCAATCCGCCCACCGTGAGGCCACGGCAAAAGCGTAAACACACGAAATGGCTGCACGGGGTGGAGAAGCGAGAATAAAAACTCAACCTGCCACACCGAGCTGTGAGTAGAAGCATGTCAGACAGCCAACTCCTGTGAGAAGTGGTCTCACAGCGCAGCAAGCGAAGAGAAGAGAGCCTCTGACCTGTGAAAACTGACCTGGTTATAATCCACCCTGGCCTCTCTCTACCTACAGAAACCTTATCAAATACTTGGCCCAGACAATCCTAATGCATTTAAAAATAAGTGATAAAAACAAACTATTGCTAGTGCTGTATTTTTGCGAAAATGAGAAAAGAGAAAAGGAGCAGCAACATTTATGAATAAAAAGCATTCAGTCCTAAAATGGCCTCGGAACAGATTAAAATTGTGAGCACACATTCCGCCATGAATCACACATCACGATGAAGCAATAGCCTCTCAGGATAACCGCCGCGCAGCGGCTCAGAGACGGGACTGTGAGGCGGCAGAGGATGGAGGACGATCTCGCAAAACTTAGAAAACAGGGAGAAGAAACAATAAAACTATGACAAACATGAAGACAAAATTTTGAAGAGCACATGTTAACAAACGCGACAAGAACCACAATAAAAACATAGAAAACAGAAATAAGAAGAGTGAACAAAATGAAATGTAGATAAAGAGACAGTCAAGGACTCGGTAGTGATAGATTTAGAAGACAGCAAAGGAGATTAAATATCGGCACAATTGGCCATTTTCAAAGGGGGAAACAAACGAAAAATGAAACTGAACAAATATTAAAGGTATTAATCAAGAAAACTTTCCTAAATGGCCGGGCGCGGTGGCTCACGCCTGTAATCCTAGCACTCTGGGAGGCCGAGGCGGGAGGATCGTTTGAGCTCAGGAGTTTGAGACCAGCCTGGGCAAGAGCAAAACCCCGTCTCTACTAAAAATAGAAGAAATTAGCTGGACAACTAAAATATATATATATATATACATATATACATATATATATATAAATTAGCCGGGTATGGTGGCACATGCCTGTAGTCCCAGCTACTTGGGAGGCTGAGGCAGGCGGATCGCTTGAGCCCAGGAGTTAGAGGTTGCTGTGAACTAGGCTGAGGCCACAGCACTTTAGCCCGGGTGACAGAGAGAGACTCTGTCTCAAAAAAAGAAAATTTTCCTAAAATAAAGTGACACTTGAATCTACCTGTTGCAAAGAACACATTGTGTGCTTGAGAAAGATTACCCCAAACTAGTTTTTCCTCACAGTGGAGAAGCTGGCAGACACCATGTCACTCAAACAATCAAGGATAACATCATTTACGACGGGACAAACATAGTCCTGCTGCCTGACACAATGCAGTAGGAGGGACAGAAGGTCACTTCTGTGGTATTTCTGACAAGAGGAAATGTACAACCTGAATTTAGTCATGAGAAAACATCGGGCAAACTACAACTGAGGATGTCACACAGACACACAGGCTGCACTCTTCAAAAACATCAAGGCTATGAAAGACAAAGACTGAGGAACTGCCCCAGATTACAAGGAAATGGAGAAACGGGACAGACTGACATGCTGGATTAGACCCTAAGCCAGAAGAGAAGTCGAAAGATATTTTCTATGAGAAGACATTATTGGCAAAACTAATACAATTTCAATAAGGTTTGGGGATTAGGTAGCAGTACTACCAATGTTAATTTCTTGATTTTGATAATTGTATTGTGGTTACGTAAGGGCATGTCCTTGTTTG
Organism: Lepilemur ruficaudatus; assembly: GCA_963574885.1. Taxonomy (NCBI): domain Eukaryota; kingdom Metazoa; phylum Chordata; class Mammalia; order Primates; family Lepilemuridae; genus Lepilemur; species Lepilemur ruficaudatus. The sequence goes on along the minus strand of CAUYRT010066859.1, from coordinate 2,837 downwards.
TAGGAAAATACACGACAGTATTTAGGATTAAGACATATTAATATATCTACAACTTTGAAACACTTGAGAAAATTGAAAAATATATACATATACAGAATCGAGTATATGGCAATTTTTGTGCTTTTTAAATAATCCATAAATCTGTAATTCTTCAAAACAAAATGTTAAATAATAAAAACTGACAATTTGTACCTGGTTTCTTTTTCTTATTTAAAAACCTCACAAACATAAAAATTACCTTCTCTAGTTAAAAAAAAAATACAGTTTAATTAGGAAGATTTTTAAAATATGAAAAAAAGAACAAAAACACATAATCCCAACATAAATGTTAACATTTGGAAGTTCTTCTATGCGTATTTTTACATTGTAATCATATTACATATAAAATTTTGTACCCTGACATCTTTCCCACAGATGTTGTATTGTAGACATTTTTCTATTTTGTTATACCTCCTAATAACTGTAATTTTTTAATGACAGCATAATATTTCTTTGACGGAATAAACTATAATTTACTTTGTTATTTTCTAATTCTTTGACATTTGGGTGGTTTCTATTTTCTTCTCCTTTCATAAATTGAGTCAATTAAGGTTCTTTGTTGGCAAGTGACAGAAACCAACTCTGGGTAGCTTAGGCAGAAAGGGATTTGCTTGAAGGACATAGATGAGCTCACAGGGTTCGCAAGGGGCTTGAAGCACCAGGTGAAAAATAAGACCAGGATCCAGTCAAAAGGGCTCCCTTAAGGACCCAGAAGGCCACGTGTGGCCTTAAGGTTGCAGGTTCCCTATCCCTGGGCCAGGATTTGGGAAAGTTCTAGTTCTGAGTGTCAGAAGCTACTGGACAGTCTGGTGATAGCTGTGCTGTGTACATGTATCTATATGTGTGTGTATACATATATATGAGTGAATAAATGCCAACTGGTGGCTTCCTGCCCTTGTATTTTATTTTACTTTTTTATTTTGGGACAGAGTCTCACTCTGTTGCCGGGGCTAGAGTGCCATGGCGTCAGCCTAGCTCACAGCAACCTCAAACCCCTGGGCTTAAGCCATCCTCCTGCCTCAGCCTCCCAAGTAGCTGGGACTACAAGCATGCGCCACCATGCCCGGCTAATTTTTTCTATATATTTTTAGTTGTCCAGCCAATTTCTTTCTATTTTTTAGTAGAGACGGGGTCTCGCTGTTGCTCGGGCTGGTCTCGAACTCCTGAGCTCAAATGATCCTCCCGCCTCGGCCTCCCAGAGTGCTAGGATGACAGTTGTGAGCCACCGCACCCGGCCATTCCTGCCCTTGTATTATTCCACTATGGACACAAAGTCCCTAGAGAGAGGATGGGATTGAACTAGCCCAGGTCATGTGCCCAGCTCCAGGACAGGTGAAGTCTGAATGCCTGGACTCACAGCAGGACCCAAACTGTGCGAGGTGGGGGCAGGGGCACAAACCCCTCAAGGAGATGAAGGCCATTGGCATTAGGTGTTGGTATAACACCAAGTTTCCACCATATAAATACTCCATCTTTGCACAGACAGCACTTTCCAGATTTTGGAATTATTTTCTTAGATGATATTTTCCCTAAGTGCAACGACTGGGTCAGAGGCTAGAGCTTTTGGGGCGGTTCATCAAGTCCATTGTCAAATATGTACATGGAAGTACAGGAGGAACCTTGTCAGAAGTCACTGGGATTGGCAGTCAGTTAAAATGGGGAATGAAGGATCATGCAAACTGATCCTAAGCATTTTGTTTTACTCAGGTCTGTATCTAAATCTATCGTGCCACTCATCTTTTGATACGGGGCTACAGCCTTTGTGTGTGTGTCCTCCGTTTGGGGTTTTGTATTGTCTTCCGTGTACACACATCAGTCACAATGTAGTGTCTGAAATCTCCAGCTGAGGAGAGTGTCAAAGGGAGCAGGAACTTAAGAAGTGTTCCTTGCAAAATCACATGAACGCGGCGGCATCCTTCTAGAGGTTTAAGGTTCCTGCCTGCCCGGAACGTCTCCCTGTTGGCTCGCTCACACCTAATTCGACATTGATCATTTTGCATGAGTGATTTGCTTTTTTTTTGAGTCTTTCCAAAGCCTTTAATTTAGTTTTAATTGAAACAGAAACTCTCTTGTCTATCCCACTCCTATTTAATTGGTTTTTGTAATATTTATTTTAATTGCGTGTTTAGAAAAACGGCTCGAGAGGACTGAGGACGCTGGAGAACAGACACGACTCGCTCTCAGCAAGCAGACAGCCCAGCTGGCGGGGCCTTTGGGCCACCGCACGGGAAGCAGCTCCTGGCAGTGAGCGGTGGCGCCTAGCGCGCCTCGGTCCGTCTGCGTTACACAGAGAGTGGTGAATTGGCTACAGGGTGTTGTTCAGAGTGGTGAATTGGCTACAGGGTGTTGTTCAGGAGAAAGACTTCCGTGTAGGTTCAACTGAACCCTCTTCGTATCTCACTTAACAATAGTACAATATCAGAACCATGCGCTGGATGTCGGTAGCGTGTGCATGCTTAGTTTTATGTCCCTTATGGCTTTGTGTAGCTGCAACAGTCCAGACACAGAACTACTGTACTCCATCACTACAAGGACCTCCCCTGCGTTGCCCACGCGGGCTCGCATCCATCCCTTTCTCCTCCACATCCTCGGGTGCAGATGTCTTTATAACAGAATGTCTTATGCTCTTTTGGATAGATGCCTAATAGTGCTATTGCTGGGTCGAATGGTAATTCTAATTTTAGCTCTTTGAGGAATCTCCAAATTCTTTTCCACAAAGGTTGCACCAATTTGCAGTCCCACCAACAGTGTAAGAGAGTCCCTATCTCTCCACATCCTCGCCAGCATTTGTTGTTTTG